>KN166111.1:0-22966 GCA_000757745.1 Steinernema scapterisci
GACCACACGGCGGAGGCGATTTGGTGGATTTCTTCGACTTCCGCTTCGTGGATGAATTCGTCGGTTACGCAGGAGGGGAGAGGAGGCTGAAAATGGGAATTTCCAGAATCTGAGATTTGAAAAGTGATCCTTACCTGGCCACACCTAGGTTTAGGTGCGCACGGTCCTCCTTGGATCGCTGGACAGGGTCCTCTGGACACAGTTGGGTGGTAGTCGTGCTGTTGGTTCCCATAGGAGACCTGAGCAGGTCGGATTGGAACGGGATTCGCCGGCTGGCTCGGCAAAGCCACAGCAGGTTTCTGGCTTCCAAAAGTCTGAAACTCCAGGCTTAAGAGTCATACGAAGCCACTCACCTCAGGATTGGACACATAACTGTCCCCAGAAACGCCGATCTTTGTTGGAAGAATGTCCGGCTCGTCCACCGACAATCCCACAGTTTCCGTCCTAATCGTCGGTCTTCTGGTGTGAACCTGAGGCACTTCAGGATCCTTCAGACCCTTCGATGACTCCAGAACTCTCCGGAGTTCTGGCTTGATCTGCTCCATGAAAGTGTTGTTCATGGGAGCGATGGACGGAGGGCATTTCTCCAAGATCTCGTAGACTGTCGTCACAGGTTCCAAGTTCGCTTCTGGGTGGACTTGGGCGGCGGTTCCAGAATCGGAGTTTATGCTGTGGAGTTGGCAGAATCCTGATTGTTTCTGGAACAGGGGAGATCTTAAGGGAAATAAGGAAACGAGGCTTACTTTCGGGTCCTTCTGGATAAACACAGCGGACCTACAGTAATCTATGTTCTCGATACATCGTTCTATGCATTTGACGGAGTTTGGCAGCTCGATTCTTTGGAAGAAGACGCTGTTTGAGATCGTGTGGTGCTTTCGTTGGCAGATTTTTCTGGCGTCGGCTGAAATCGGGCAATCTGAGCATCTTAAGAACTGGCCAGAGTCGCCTATTCAGCTGTTTCAAAGCCAAAACGTCCAGCTTCAAAGGGTCAAATCTGACTCGGCTAGAGAATCAGGCCTAGGCGGACATGGACCACCTGGCTGTGAGATCTATTCTTGTCCACTTTTAGCCTAAGGGCATCTTAGCATGCCCGCAAACCCACTCAACCCCAAGTTCAACCCTAATTACCCTCCCTCAAACCCCAAAAGACCTTGAATCACCCCAACTTGTTTACCTTGGGAGACGAGAAAAACGGCAAAGGCGAAGAAAACAGTCGACGACGGAAATTGAGTTAGAAGCATCTTAGGCGCTGATCGCCGGGGCTCCAGCGGCGGTAAAACTAGAAATCGAGCGAGGGAAAACGTGAAGTGAAGTTTTGAAAGAAGATGCTGAAGGAGAGACCGAAGAAGCAATTAGCGTCAGTCAGTCAGTCACGAGTGGGGGAGTGGAGAGGCGGAGGGAAGCAATTAGCGGAAGATGCAACAGCAGATTGAAGACCGTGCTGGTGATCGAGCAGCAGGAAGAGGCTGGAAAAAGCGCGATATCGATGTGTTCCGATCGAAGTCAAAGCCCAGGGCGTCTTCTCCTCCTCGGTACGCGGTGGAAGAGCATCGAGGAGTAGTGGATATCTTCGCAGATCGCCTTTTCTTGACTCGCACGGCGGCGACGGCCGGCGACGCGCCATAATTCTTGATTATTGCCATAATGAGGACCGGTTCCAGCCCTTGGGGCGCAGCATATGCGCTCATGTCAGCAGCAAAGGGGCGAAGAACTCAAAATGGGGAAACCGAGCGGACGCGTCTAAAACAAACAGTGGTCAAGAGATCGAGGTGCTGAGGTTTATTGCGTGAGACGGGGAGAGGAATTGAAACATTTGGGACGGATTGAAGGGGAAAGTAGGTGAAATGGGTATGGATTTGAGGTTTGGGTTCAGGGTGACGTGGTTACGGTATCTATCCTTATTAACAGTGTAGGTATCGAAGTATCCAGGCTCGGTTCTGTACAGGCTACCTCTCAGAAGAGCTTCACGTCCCAGCAGTAAAGTCTGGGCTTGAAATAGCACTTTGGCTTTAATTAGCTCGTTTCCAGAGAATGCTGAATTTTCAGACGTCTTCAGACCTTATTTCCATGCTTATTTTGGACAAAAGCAGGCTGCCTTTTTGGGGTTGACCGTCATGAAACAGCTCCGATTGCGGTACTTGACTCTTTTAGCAAATGTCTAGACTTGGGTTCTCTGTGGGCTTGTAGAAGACTAACACGGCAGGTTCCAGACGTCTGAGACTTTCCATTTTGAAGCTCAGCTTTTGGTGTCTCGGTCTGTCAGTGTCTCGAAATCAAGCTATCCGCCTCTCTCCGGTTCCAGACAAGTGTCTAGACTAGGTCTACAGTGTGGCGCATTTGTCTTGAACGAGGATGTGCGGTCGGAGAGTCTGAAACTGGCCGATGTCTAGAATCAGTGCACTTCTCTATGGGAATCCGACCGGTCTTCGGACAAATTCCCACCACAAATGAGTTAGCTCCAGACATCGGCGCTGATCCTTAGACCAGGCAGACGTTACCCACGTCTTAACTGGTCGTCGTCAGAGTCTAAAAATGACTTCTTCTCCGTTTTCAGACACAGAACTGCCCTAAAATGTTTCCATTTTCCCCCATTTCCAGATATCACCATGTCTCAATTCCGCTCATTCCGTCTATCTCCATGACGACGACCCGCGATGACCTTCACGATCCTCAGATCTTGTTGCCAAACGCGCCCTCTTCCAATCGCATCTCCCTTGCCTGCACCCGCCAGCGCTCCGCCCATCCGCTCTTCCCATCTCGCATATCTCATCTCTCTCGCGTCCCGCACGGACTTTTGCACTCGTATGCGCGCGAATTCGCACATTTCGAAATTTGTGTTTTTGTTTTCGGAAGAAATCGAGCGATGTTCGACGCGGAAGAATTCGGCATTGAAGCGCGTGAAATGACAGAACCGGTGAGTTTCCGTGGATTCGTCCGAGATTCCGAGATTTGGCTTTTTAGACCCCATCGAAGAAGCGCAAGTCCGAATCACCGCGGACCCCGAAATCGGCGAAGCGACGCGGCCTGGACCCCGGGAATTGTTCGATCCTGGATGGGAACGTTTCGTTCCGGTCGAAGCGTCCGCTTCTGGGCGACGTTGGGAACATTTCCCTGACGCCCATGGCCAACAGGTCGGTCCTCCCGGCGCTGGTGATGACCCCCGAAGGCGACAACTCGATTTTTGGCGACGAGACTTTGGATGTGACTGTGGAGGAGGTAAGAACAGAACTGAATTCTGGGTTTAATGGACGGGGATCTGTTCAGAAACAAGAAGAATTCGTCCTGGACAATTACCGGGCGAACGTGCTCGACGACATCCCAGAAGATGACGAAACTGCGTCGCGTCCGTCGTCCGCTGCAGCCGCTGGATTCGCCGTAAGTTGGATTCTTGCCTTTGGCGATTTAGTGAAGCTTTGAATTCCAGAATCTGACGAATATGTCAATGTTGGACCTGGATCTGGTCAGCGCTGAGCCACAATTGGCTGTGATTCCGGAGGGATCACAAGAAGCTGAAGCCGAGGAAGAAAGCTTCAAGGAACCCAAGAAAAGCGCTCATTTCCCGGACCCTCGGACCCCGAAGAACGTCGCTGCCGCGTCCCCGAAACAAGCGCCCAAGGATCCACAAACGCCTCTCCTGTCGCCTGCTGTCCGAGGCCCTGTTTCCATTTCGGGAACGCCTCAATCGGCGGCCAAGAATGTCAGCGTGGCTTACAAGGGATACAAACCCATCGCTGAGGTAGGCGCTTTATCGTAACCAAGATTTTGACCAATTTCTGGAATTGTCAGACCAGAGAAATGTTCAACAAGGTCGTCAGCAATGTGAATCTCAACAACACGATGATCGGGGAATTCAACGACAAGTAAATCTAGCCTTCTTTTAGCCATTCCTAATTCTCGATTTCAGGCTCGACGAGATCTCCTTCCTGCACCACGAAATGGCCATCAACGAAGAGAGCAAACTGAAGGCGGACTTGACGAACGCAGAAGAAGAGATCGAGAAGATGAAGACCGAAAACAAGCGCTTGAAGGACCAAATCACGTCCTTGGAAGCCCAGAATAAGGCTATCCTGGACGAGAAACTCGCCCAGAAAACGGCGGCCGAAGCCGCGATCGAGAGCTTCAAGAACGTCGAAGGAGAACTCAAGAACACGATGGCCGAGATGAACTCCCTGTTCCAGAACGTGGTGGAAGAGAACCAGAAGCTGAAGGCTGAGAAAGCGGAAGCTGAGGCCGAGAAAGCGAAAGCTGAGGCCGAGGTTAGGAACAAGACCGCTGGAGAGGATGAATCGAGAGCCAGTTTGGTGGAGTTGATCGCGAAGATCGGAACGCAAATGGACGAATTGAAGGAAGAGAAGGCCGCGCTTGAAGCCAGCAAGAAGGCTATGGCAGAGGAGGAGAGGAATGGATTCATGGGCATGATTGAGAAGATGACTCAAGAGGTGGAGAAGTTGAAGGCTGAGAAGGCGGAGTTCGAAGCGAACCGGAAGCAGGATGACAAGACGATGGATGCGGTTGTTAAGTATATCAAGGATGAGGTAAGTCAGGCAAGCTTAGGCACCCATCCTAATCCACCCTTTTCCAGGTCGCCGACCTCTCAAAATTCGCTGAGCACTTCAAGCAAATGGCGGAGAAATTCGAGGCCATCTCGATTCCTCCTCTTACACTCCCAGAGCTGCCCACAGAAGACCCAGAATTGAAGAAGAAGGTCGAAAGCCTGACGGACGAGCTTGAGCAGCTGGACGAGGAAAAATCGTCCCTGATCACGCAGCTCCAGGACACCCGCCGCCAGATGCTCTCGCTCCAGTGCCGCTACGGCCTGATGACGAAGAAATCAGCGATCAAGGAACTCGGGGATAACAAGTACAAGCCGCCAAGCTGTATCTTCACGGGGCCGCAAGTGAAGCAGATTAAGCAGTGGATCAAGGAGAACGACGAAGGGCAGCTGGTGGATATGACTTCCGCGGCGGATGTCACTTCTGCGGTCACGCCTGGGTAAACCAAAGCTAAGCATGGACATCTCTGAATTCTCGATTTTAGGCGTACGACTAGGGCGAGGGCTTCCCGGTCCATGCGAGGATCTTCGGACCTTTGATCTCAAGAGATGAATTATATGCTTATACACCGAAATAAATGAGTAGTTTCAGGATTAAAATCTCGGCTGTCATCTCGGGTCCTTTCGGATAGATATGATCATTTATCAGTTAGAACCCAAAGCATAAACAACGGAAACGAAGGCGATCAGGACGACGCTGATGGCTTGATTTGCGGCTAAACTGCATCCAGATTACGGTACTTCTTAGGAGATTATGCGCTCACCTCCAGTGGTAGTCATAGTCTTCTGTGTGGTGACCCCAGTTTGTGGTCCACAAGGGCTGGGCGCGACTGTCGTAGTCGTGGTCTTGGGATTCTCTCCGGCTTCGAGCCGCCACTCGACCACCAGATCCGTGGATTCGTCAGGAGTGTACGTGAACGTCAGTTCCTTGGGCGAAGGGAAAGTGATCTTACTGACCATATCCAGCTGGAAGTCCCTAAAATGGGTGTTGGAAATCTGAGGATTTGGATTTCGGACTTACGAAGGCTTGGCATTGGCATAGGAATCCGTGTAGGCCAGTGTAAGCGATTTAGCGGCCAGTTTCTGGTTCGTGACGTCGACATGGATTGGGAGAGGCTTGGGATTATCACTTTTGCTCTTTTCGACCGTGATCTTGTAGACCAGAGGAGCCATGTTGAAGAGGGGATTATTGATGATTCTCCCGCTGTTGGGCACGTCTTCCACCACCGAGGTGGAGACTTCACATGTTCCAGCTGTCGTTGGCTTTGAACCTGAAAATCAACTCTAGTTTTGAAGGATAAGGAGTCCCTACCACTGGTGACTTTAACAGAGCCGGTGGATCCGGCCTTCGCGGGCGAAACGATGAGGACAGAGCGAATGAAGGAGTCGCCGGTGTTGGTGAGGCTGGAAGGAGAGATTAGAGTCGGAATTTAGGGGTTTTGAGGGACTTACTCGACGTTGAATGAGTCTCCGGATTTGTTGGCGTGGAAAGGTGTTGTGAAGGTGAAGCCACCCTCGGGGGTCTGAAAGGATAGGCTTGAACTCAAGACGGATAAGCCAAAGAGCTGTCGTCCTGAGCAGGAAAGAGGAAGTTAGGAGCCGCAGGAATCCACAAATTCCCATGTTTACCTAAGCCATTGCCATTCGCAAACCGACAATCTGCGCGCCACATTTGAATCATAATTTTGAGATTCCTATTTGCTTAACGGCGAATCGTAAACAGCGTGTCTTGTATCTTGATAAGGAGGAAACTTGGCTATGTTAGAAGTTGGGAAACTGCTGTTTGAAGCCTTCCCTTGAGGTCCTCCCAGATCTCTAAGATCTTCAAACCTAGGAGCTCGACACAATGTTAAGCCGAAAATTGGAAATTCAAATATTTAAACGTCCTTAAAAGTTCTGTTTGCTCTCCAATGTCTCAGACTAGACTTTGCAGACTTTAGTTTATGACTCCTAAGGCAAACAGGGTCTAAGAAACACAATTTTGCCTTTGTCAAAAGTTGGTAAGACTTACGTTCTTCTCATCGAGGGTGACCGTAACCATAGGACACACAGATTTGTCGACGTTGGTCGGAGTCAGGAAGACCGCTGGGCAATCGCTGCTGACGGTGATATAATCAGTCACAGTGGCCGTGTTGTGGACGTTTCCTGGGATGATGGGATATGTGGGGCATTTGTCTAAATAAGGAGAAGGTCACGCTAAAACAGAAACCTCGAAAATTGGCACAGAACTATTGGGAACCTCGGATCAGTTTCTGCCATTTCGCCTAGGCTAACGTGAAGTCAAAATCCCAAGATATCGAATCCCAAAAACTCACCGACGGCCTCCTTAGTCACGAAATAGAGAATCAAGTCCCTCCACTCAGGATCCAAAGAGTTCTTCCCTTCGTAAAGCTTGTCCCCATACTTCACCTCCATATACGCATTCGCTTCTGTGGGCTCAGGACACCATCGGCCATATCCATAATCTCTCTTCACCTCCAAGATCTCATTGAGGGTTGTGCTCAGCGATCCAATCTTCAGAGATATATTCATGTAGTCCGGATTCTTAGTTTCAGCGACGGGGACGGCAACAAAGACACAAAACTGCGCACCGACGATCTTAATCGGCGTGAAAGCGTCGCTCCCAAATACGAAAAACGGCAAATCTGCGGTATTTTTAACTACCAGCTCTTTTGAAGCCACTGAAGCGAAGAGAGTGGCGAGCGTGAAGCACAGAACTCTGACTACGGTAACCCGCATGGTGGTGACGAGGGGTGGCGAGAGGGGGAACACTAAAAAGTCGTCGTATTTGAGCCGCGCTTTTAGCGGATTGAAAATCAAACAATTTTATGATTGGACGGAGGAGGAGGGTTTGTTGAATTTATGATTTAGGCGAGAGATACGCGAAGTGGTGTTTCATGGATAAACACAAGGGGAGGGGGATTAAGACACATTTCGTGGGGGGAGGAAGAAGGTTCTGGGGGTGACGAGTTTCGAGAATTTGGGTAAATATGGGAAAAGTCGGTCTTCAAGGCTGTGGCCCACAGGGCATGAAGTCGATGAAGCCCACAAAGCTTGCTTTAGGCATGTTTCATCCAAAGTTGACAATAAATTTACAAAATCATAAAAATTCGTCACAGCTCGTGACCAAGTCCATGTCATCTAAACCCAGGAACTCCCGCATTTCATGACAATGTGACGTCATTTCCTAATTAACTTTGGCAAACAGCAATTTATGAAAAGTGACTCAGATGTGACCATGGCGGAAAGCAACAAAATATGGCCCGTTGAACGCACTCCATTGTTCATCTTGTCTTGAGTCTTCTGCAAGTTCCACGGCTGGCTTGGAATGGTCGGTTGCCTCCCTCCACATGAACTCTCGTCCTGTGCGAAAAGACGCGGAACAGGATCATAACTGGTAGCGACCAGAAGCATGAGCGCTGTCGAGGTCTAAATCGCAGAGTCTGCCTTGTAGCGTGTCCATGTGCTGGGTTCCTGAAGTCGGCAGGTTCGATGGCTTGGATTGAACATCGGAACGACTCGTTTTTTGTGTGCTGACCGCTCCTGCATACACCGACGGCTAGCCGTCGTCCTCTCTGCTGTACTCTTTGGACTCATTTGCCCTTTCGGCGTTCGGAGTGTTGCGATTATAGCCGGTCGTTCGTAAAGAGCGCCACCCGACGAGACTGAAAAAGCGACCAAGGATCAGTTGTCGGCCCACTTTGAACTCCAGAACCACCAACCGACAATGCCGATATCTTGGAAAAGTCCTGTTTTAAACTTTGTTGTGGACGCAAATCTTAGAGCATGATTTATTCTTGAAGAAGGTTAGGTTATTTTTCGATTAAAACGGTTATTATCAGCAAAGCAGACTATATCGCCTGTTGTCAAAGTCTCTCGCTAAGCTGAAGTCGAGCTTTCCGTGATTTGTGGTGTCCTCCATCACGACCTGCGGATTTGTGGGAATCCTGAACGTCATAGTTTTGATCCTTGTTCGATCTCGAGTCCAGCATCTGAAACAACTGAAAACCTTTAAAAAAATAGACTGTTTTGCAATCACTTACATGTTGAATGCAGCGAATTCTTCTACTTCGACCACGCGTGAACTTCTATGGATGTTCAATAGCCGAGTCCTTCAATTGCAAAAGAACAGTTGTCCTTCAGAGTTCGGTCCATGAGCGTTTCTTGCGAAGTTCAGAAGAATCCTAAGAGTTGGTAATTAGATGACTTTTAAAAATTTCTAAATCGTACGTTTTTTGCAGTTCTACTTCGATTTCTGCATAATAAACCGATGCGTTCAATTCTTGCATTCACTAATTGACGTTGAGGACACAAGTGCACAGCCAGTGCAGAGGAGATTCATCATTGCCTTTAGAGTGATCTGTAAACAGTCATTTTGAAGTAAACTTTAGAAAACCCAAAACTCACGTTTAAATGCAAACTTGTCTTGTTAGTGGTCGACGACATTTTGAAGACAATTTGGTGATAAACCTACAATAGAGATGAGAGGTTATAGGATCGATTGTAGAGTTAGGGAACAAGGCCACAAAACCACGAAAGTGTTATAATGGAATCCCAACGGCTTTCAGAGACTAGCGTAAACCGGGAAATCGGCAACAATACTTGTTCTTATCCTAAGGAACGGCCGTCGGCCGGCAAGAACCCACTGTCTCCTTGAAATCGACCTTAACAATACCATCCGCGTTCCTGTTTTTGCCCAAACGAACGCAGCGTTTGACGTTCCAGCTCGTTTTTTTCCCTTTGCTGACCACATCTGCCGCTGCCGCCGTCGGCCAGCCACTGTCCTCTCTGCTGTACTACTCGGCTGTACTGACTCATTTGCCTTTTAGACGTTCGGACTGTTGCGACCTGTTGTTCTCAAAGAGCGTCGCGAACTTTGAGTTCTCGCAGCCAACTGGACAAAGGATTGACAATTAGTCGTCTGCCTTCACGAGTCCAAAGATCTAAAGACTGCAAAAAATGAGGGATCTCAAATTACGACTACTCCAAAAAGACCCTCCGCTTACCTGCGAGGTATCTGCCCGGATGAATTAGGCAGCTTGCTCATAACTGGAAGGAACTGCCGCGTATCGGGACGCTCGGACGTCTATTGGATAGTCGGATGGTCCGGAACGGCAACCGGCAAACCGGCGTGATTGAACTGTCGATTGATGTCTATAAGTTCAAATTGAAGAGAGAAGATCTGTCTTATGCTCATGACCTTGAAAAGGTCTTGAAAGGCGTCTAAGATTACTCAACGTGACGCTCAAATCCATGGGATTCCCCATTGTCTAGCCAAAGATTAACCCTGTTTTCTTCCTGTTTTGAATCTCCCGCTATCTTTTCAGATCTCTAGCCATTCTCATGTATCCACCTGGCTTCGACCATGCCCACAGCCCATCTCAATTTTGTGGCCATCGTCTTCACCGCCATCGACGTGATCCTGGAACCCTATTTCCTGTTCCTCGTCCTCCGGAAATCCACTCCCGGAATGAAGATCTACCAGATCTTCCTCATCCTCATCTCCCTGTCCAACTTTGTCTTCAGCATCCTTTTCTTCGTGGATTCCCCGACCACGTTCCTCTCCAAGTCTTACCTCTTCATTATCAGTTCCACGCTCCCTTCTGTCGTCTCCTGGTTCGTGTATCAAGTTTCCATGTCCTTCCTTGCGATCCAACTCCAACTCTCCCTCCTTATGCTCATGTACGCATGCCACGAGATCACCCATCCCACGAATGCTCTGAATCTCAGATCCAAATGGCTCTGGATCTTTATCCCCGTCTTCGTCTTTGGCCCAGCTTTTGGCTACGTCGGATGTAACTACGTGGCCAAGGTCAACTACGAATTCTACAATTTCTCCTTGAGTGGTCCCGGATTGCCTCTGATCATCTACCTGTTCCTGTACTCCTCGAGCTACAGTATCCAGGCCGCATTCTCAGTCATTAGGATCCGAAGAGTGATCTCCAAATCCTCTGTTCAGATCTCTCCGGCCACGGTTAAACTCGCGAACACCGTTCTTAGGAACTTCCTTGTTACTGTCGCCAACGTTTGTCTTTTCGTCTCATTTCCAGTCTTTGTGGCAGTTGTCGCCGACATTCTTTCCCTTCCTACCGTATCCTCGCTCATGTTTGCAATCGTTTCAAGAACCATCCCATTCTACGTCACGGGTTACACTGTGGCCTCAATCTTCATCTTTGCTCCTTATCGCCATTTCACGGTGGAGCTTGCTAAAAGGGTGTTTCTGTGCAGGAAGGGGACGACGGCTAAGGTTGGGCCGGCGTCGGTGACGACCTCTGTGGCCTCGCGGTCTACGGAAACCAGGCATAAGTGATTTCTGACAGGTTGTAATAAAGAGTTGGGAGGTTGTGTTCGGGTTATACAGGACAGGCGAGAGGAGACGGAAGCTATAACGCTGTTATGCTGCCAGAATGCTACAAGAAGCATCCAGAAGACTCGTTTCCAAGCTTTAAGAAACCCAAACCAAGCTAAATAAGTCAAACTTGGTTGGACGGATTGAAAGTGTCCGAGTTCTTATATCCAAACAGCCTTTAAATAAATCCAGGCTGCCAAAGGTCATAAATATGAATCACGTTTTTTCCGTCAATTCCCGACTCGCAGAGCACCAAAACGACCCAACAACACAGCGGAAACATAAGACGCTCAAAGGAAGTGCAGCAAAACGTCAATAAGGAACGCAGCAGCGCCGATAAATCTGGGCGAGTTGTGTTTGTTCAGGAAGAAGCTCGAGGATGGCGATGTGGAGCGAGAATCGCGGAACAACGACAATGAAGACCTCGGCGCGTGGCGGGTGTGTTTCCATCTTTCCGGGACTGGAATCTGGGTCTTCTCTAACGGATCCATTCACGCGAGCTGAATATTTCAGATTTAGAGTTTCAGAATCGATGAATTTCAGCCAAGAATTGTCAGTCCGAAGTAAGAAGCAGCCGAGGACGCTGGAAAGCAAGAAGAAGTGGCCATGAAAATCGAAGAAATGGGCTACTTAAGAATTCATTCGGGTCTCTGTGGACAACAAAGAGGGCCGCCGGAGGCACCTGCGATGTGCCACGTTCCTAGGGCAGCTGAAGACTGAAATCGATGGAAATTTGGGAAATGAAGAATGAGGTGAGTTCGGACTTTTATGGAATTGAAATCTTGAGTTTTTAAGCCTGTTTGGAACTGAATTTAAAGCCGCAAAATCGACTTTTGCAGCTCGAGAAAAGCCACAGGATTAAGGATCAAAAGTGCGACTGACACTAATCTTGTTATTGCACTCCTCCACGTTTCATTTCTGGACACAAACACGCCTCAGGAATTCAAAAAAAAACGGCTGAAAACAACCTCGAATTCATCGAGAATTTGAGGATTTCGAGCGATGGAGATTTATGGAATGAAGGATGAGATGAGCTTAAACTAAAATCTCGTTTTAAACCGGTTATTTCAATTCTATCCGACAGCTTTAGCTGAGATCTGCGCCCCGTAATCGTCGTTCCAGCCTCGAAAAAGCTAAATCAGAGATCTGGATTCAATTAGACTTTTATGCGCCGTTTGCCAACAGATTAAGGCTCTAAAGCAGCAATCCAAATGTTGCGCACCTCCTGATTCCATCCTTGGCGCAAACAAGCCCCCAGGAATCCCAAAAACGACCAAAACAGCCCTAAACCCAACGATATTCCCAGCACCCCATGATCACATCCCCGATCACCTCTAACCACGGCGTCCCACCGCGATCTCCCTCCTCCCTAACGGCGCCCGTCGATGCCTAATGATTGCGATCGTGTTCTCTTCCTGAGTGCCCCGAT
Source organism: Steinernema scapterisci (assembly GCA_000757745.1). Taxonomy (NCBI): domain Eukaryota; kingdom Metazoa; phylum Nematoda; class Chromadorea; order Rhabditida; family Steinernematidae; genus Steinernema; species Steinernema scapterisci. Next base: position 12,331 of record KN166111.1, read on the forward strand.
CGCCCAGGACGCGGCGAATCAAAGCGATTTCCCCTCGCCGATCATCGATTTTGTGCCAGATTCCGCTTTGTTTTTTGTGCGCTCCACCGCAGCCTGCACTCCTCCTCCGATCGCTACCAAACTAAACTCTTGCCTCTTCCGTTTCAGGTGGTATGATCGGGAACAGAATCGTTTCTTCGCTTGCACGCGGCGTGGCGTCCAACAAGCAAGCCGTCGTCCGCTCCTTGGCGGTTTCAGCCGTAAGTCATTTCTCTGGAATCGCGTGAAATTCATATTTTTCTGCTTGTTTCAGGCGACTCCGGTGCCCGATGCCAGCCAAAAACTCAAGGTAAGTTGGGTCAGTGGCAGTGTCATTTTGGGGGCTCTGGGGAATGCTGGATTTCGATGCTGACTGGGTGATTCCTTAGGTAACGATGATTCCGGGCGACGGTGTCGGACCCGAGCTGATCTACTCGGTCCAGGACATCATCAAGAACACCGGAATGCCGATCGAATTCGAAGAAGTCTTCCTCAGCGAGGTCCATTACACTCGCTCGGCAACGATCCAGGATGCCGTGGACTCCATCACCAGGAACAACCACGTCGCCCTGAAGGGAGTCATTCAGGAGGCGTTCCACGGCCCTCAGAGCAGCGAGCTCCACGGCATGAACATGCAGCTGAGGCGACGCCTGGATCTGTTCGCCAACGTTGTGCACATCAAGGTGAGTGGGTTCTTTTCTTTAGATTAGCTAAAATTGAGAGTTTTCCAGAGTTTCGAGGGAATCAAGACGCGCCACGGAAAGCCGCTGGATTTCGTAATTGTCCGCGAGCAAACCGAGGGCGAATACTCCAGCCTGGAGCACGAACTCGTGCCTGGAGTCATCGAGTGCCTGAAGATTTCCACGCGCGCCAAGATTGAGCGCATCGCCAAGTTCGCGTTCGACTTCGCCACGAAGCACAACCGCAGGAAGGTCACCGCCGTCCACAAGGCCAACATCATGAAGCTCGGAGATGGCCTCTTCCTCCGCGTGTGCACCGAAATGGCCAAACTCTACCCGAAGATCGAGTTCGAGCAGATGATCATTGACAACACGTGTATGCAGCTTGTTTCTCGTCCGGAGCAGTTTGACGTGATGGTGATGCCGAATCTCTATGGAAACATCATCGACAATCTGGCCGCCGGACTCATCGGAGGCGCCGGAGTCGTTTCCGGCCAATCTATCGGATCCGACTACGTCATCTTCGAGCCAGGATCACGCCACTCCTTCCAGGAGGCTATCGGCAGGTGAGTGATGGGTGGCGGACGGTTCTCTAGCTTATCTCGACCCTTTTTAGGCAAATCGCCAACCCCACTGCGATGATTCTCTCCGCTGCCAACATGCTCAACCATCTTCACCTCGACGATTACGGCCGTGCGCTCCGCTCCGCCGTGGAGACGGTCATCAAGGAGGGCAAGGTGAAGACCCGCGATCTGGGAGGATACGCCTCCACCAGCGACTTCACTGATGCCGTCATCGACAAATTCCGCATGTAAATCGCGCCTGTGCCTTATACCCTCCTCCTTTAGATTTAGGCCTCCCGGGTAGATTTTATTGTTTTCTTCCCAACCTGGTGCATATTACATTTTGTATGCAAATTGAATGAAATAAAGCTTATTTGAAGTTGTCGTTGGAGAAGAGATCACACGCGTTAGCAACCGCGTATGCAGTATTTATGGATTTTTCCGGAACTTTTAGATAAGCTTGATAGCGGTTTCAGAGTCGGTTTATGTCGACGTCGGGAGAAAATGAGCGCGGACGACAGTGATGCAGAATTCGAAGACGCGGTGGACTGCCTCGATCACGTCGAAGCCACGTCATCTCAGCCGTCAACCTCAGGTGCGTTCGGTAGTTCTCTAATACCTTCTTATCGCTTGTTTGGTTTCAGAACGGGCGTCGGTTCCTTCCACTCCGGCGAGATCTGCACTGCCCAAGTTTCCTAAGGTACGTTGAGTTTCGCATAATACCGGGGATGAGGTGCCGCTTTGGAACTCCGCATGCCTCAGAGGCAGACGGACCGCCGCGGCCCGACCGTCCTCTGTCAAGCGGGCTTATCAGAATGGGTTCGGGTAGGGCGAGGCCTGTCTAGACAATGTCTGTCTGGTTTGATCTGCCCTGAATTTGGAAAATATTACGATTTTGTCTGGAAAGGAAATTGTAATTAGTCTGACAGACGAAAGCCGATCAGACAGATCCGAAATTCATTTTGATGATTTCGCTTTGCGCGGAGCGGTCGTGCCTCAGCAACCTATGCGCTAAATATCTAACCTCTCCTAATTCCAGCTCGAAACCCCGCGGCCTTCAACGTCGATGGCGGCCGTCGCTGCAGCCGCCTGCAACTCACATCAGCGGCGCAACCGACTGGCAGTTCTCCGAGGAAGAATCGTCACCGAGTTTGGTCCCGCTGGATCCGTCGGAACGAACGCCGGCGGATCGGGAACGACATCTATAGCGGGAGATGACATGTCTTCAGCAGCGGCCAGCGAAACTGCATCTCTGCAGTCCTGGGGAAGAAATCTCCTCATGGAGCAAGCGATGGATCGCTCCGTGATCGCTGTGTACCCAGCGGACTCCATCAGCACAAACGCGGCCGCCACTTTTGGCCATTTTTCAACGATGCCGCATCATCATCCACATCCCATCGATGAGGTTAGTTTCTTCCTTTTACGATTGTTTAAACGTGGAATTTTTCAGCCAACTTTGCCTCCCATCAACGGACGAGAAGAGTCCTCCGCCAGGATATTCCATCCGCCGTGTTCTCCACCTCCAACCCAGCCGCCGCCTCCCTTGCCATCGGAAATCAGCCCTCCACCACGATCTGTGCCTCCACCGCTGCCTCCCAGAAGGATAAACGGCGTCAACTCGACGTCCGTGCGACTTCCAGCGCCGGTTCCCCAACGGGAGTTGAACAAAGTCTTAGAGTAAGTCGAATTTCATCGGAATATATGCTTATTTTAGTTTTTCAGAATGGCTCCAAAGGTCACCGAAGAACTGAAGCAACAGAAGGCCGCTGATCATGAAGCGTGAGTTCTCGTTTTTCCGCCGCATGTGATTTAATATAGTGTTTGTTCAGGTCCGCCTGTGATTCATATGGAAAGCGGCGAGGCCACGCGAAGTCCAATTCGCTCGACCGAGGTTTAAGCCTCGCGAAAACGATGAAGAGTGGCCCGTTTCCGCCTCCGTCCTCGAAATCGAACTCGCTGAACCGGTCGCAATGCACTCCATCGGAGTTGATGGCGATCGCGAAGTGTGAGGACGACGAGAGGAACGTCGACGCTGAGGGAGTGATTCACCAATTGACACAGTCCGTGCTCTCCTTACAAGGCGAGAACACGGACGGCGAGAGTGGGCTGCTGGCAGCCGTTGGAGAAGAGTCGCCGTCAACTTCCAGTTCTGATTATGTGAAGGTAATGTTCGAACTGTGGGAGAACATCGATCTAAGGTCGCCTTTGTTGCAGAGTCCGGTTCCCCATTACGAAAATGTGGTCGTCGAGTCGGAGCTCACGAACGACGAAGTGTTCCCGTCCACTTCTAACGTAGAGAAGATCTTAGCAACTCCTGCTGTTGTAAAAAAGAGCAAAAGCATCGAAAGAAAGGTGAGATCTGGGTTTAGGATTATTAGTTTTGACATTCAAGTTTAGGAGAAATCAAACTCCTTAGGCCTGGAGCTAGCGGATCCAATCACCCAGTATGTGGAGCGGCGGATGTCGATGAAGGCAAATGGAACCGTGAAGGACGACGACGGAACCATTTCCACGACTTCCCAAGCGCCCGCTGGCGTGCGCCTGGCTCACACTACGCGATCTCTGCTTCGAGGCTACGGATCGCTCGCCTCAGGTCTTTTCCGTAAAGGGTTGACCAAGGCTCGAGCTGTGGTGCACGCCGGAGCATCGCCGAGCACAAGCGGGCGCGGAAGGCTGAACAAGGATGGTCTTGGGGACGACGAATCCGATGTGGACGACGACATCGACGATTGCACGAGTTCCAACTACTCGCCTCCTCAATCGTCCAAGAAAGAAGAGGCCGCCACAGTATCTCCACAACTGAGGAACCCAACTCCGATCTGCAGGCCGAAGAAGGTCAAAAAGGGGCCATATGACTTCAGTCAGCTCCGCGTGGTCCAGGAACTGACTAATGAGCACACGGGCGCCGTTTGGTGCATCAAGTTCAGCCTGTGCGGCAGATTGATGGCCACAGCCGGACAAGACAACATTATCCGTGTTTGGGTCCTCCGCGATCAGCTGAACTTTTTTGTGCGGATGCGGGATCGCTACGCGCAACAAACGAATCAGCGCATCGTGGCTGGAGGATCTGGAGTTCTGCACCAGTCCACGATGATGAACGAGCTGGAAGAATCGTTCCGCACGATGTCTTCGGAGGTAAGCATTCAATCTGTAATCCTCGAAGATCTAAATGAATTCTTCAGGATGATGATGGAAGCACAGGAGAGGACAAGATCTCCACGATGAGCGGAACATCCACGGCTCCGCACCAAACCCATCTCTTCGCTCCTCAGCCTTTCACCGTGTATCGAGGCCACACGGCGGACATCCTTGATCTGTCCTGGTCCAAATCCTATTTCCTCCTCTCATCGGGAATGGACAGGACAGTGAAACTCTGGCATTTGTCCAGAAGAGAATGCCTGTGCTGCTTCCAGCACGTCGATTTCGTCACCTGCGTCGCGTTCATGCCTAAGGTAAGTTCTGTCCTAAGCTCTATATCCTTACCTTTGAATTCCAGGACGATCGATACTTCCTCTCAGGTTCGCTGGACGGAAAGCTGAGAATGTGGCATATCCCGGACAAGAAAGTGGCGCTGTGGAACGAAGTCGAAGGCGTCAAATTCATCACGGCGATCACTTTTGTAAAGAACGGCAAATTTGCCGCCGTGGGGACCTACAATGGAAGGTGTTACTTCTACACCACTGACGTAAGAATCCTTGAATATCTTCAATTTCTGATTCTTTTCGCTTTCAGCAGCTGAAGTACCACACGGTGATCGACGTCCGGTCGTCGCGAGGCAAGAATTCTAAAGGCGGCAACAAAATTACGGGTTTGGCAGTCCACGGTGACAAGCTTCTGGTCACGTCGAATGATTCGCGGATCCGGATGTACGATCTTCGGGACATGGACATCATCTGCAAGTTCAAGGGAGTGCAGAACGAGCACAGCCAGATTCGGGCCTCGTTCTCGCCCGATGGACGCCACGTGATCTGTGGATCTGAGGACAGGTAAACCTGATTGAGCCTCCGAACCCAGTTGACCTCAAGTTCTTGCAGATATATTTATTTGTGGAAAACGAGTGACAATCAAACGGGACTCTCAATGAGGAAAGACCGCAACGCGCTTTGGGAACGCGTCCGCGGCCACGGCTCCATCGTGTCGGCAGCTATCTTCGCCCCCAAACCGCAGCTCTTCCTGAACATCCTCGAAGCCCAGCAGATCGATCTTCCCTCGGTTTCCGACCGCCTGGACAAGAATCTAAGCCCGAAGGCGCCGGCGGTCGTCCTGACGGCGAACCCCACACGGGCCGAGAGATCGCTGACCATCGGAAGCTCGCACAGCGCCATCTCCACGGCCCAGCTTCCGCACCCGGCCAGCGTTACGCAACAAGTTTCCATCGGCGGTGGCGGCGGCAACGTGCACGGAAAATCGACTCTCCACGGCGACGTGATCATCTCCGCGGATCTGGGTGGCACCATCAAGATCATGGTGAACCCGGACCAATCGAAGACCGGATCTTCTAATTTTCAATCGGTTGAGTTTTAGAGCGACTTGGATTCTTTTTGATATCTGTGATAACTGCATTTTAATATTACATAAACGTATCTATTGAGTTCCAAGTTTCGAGGGGTGGGCGACCTTGCGCGCGCTTTGGCAAACATACCGTCCGACAACGGCTGAGAGCCAGTTTCCCAGTGGGAAATCGGGGTGCTCGTGCGTGCAGGCGACCTCCCGCACAGTTTAGCGCGGTGTTGCGGTTTCGGGAACGTTTTGTGGAGTATTTTGGGTTGTTTGGGTAGGAAACAGCGGTGAAAGTCGTGCTGCTTAAGGCTGATCGTAGATCAGGACCAGATCTCGGGCCGTGTGGACTTGAACCCCATCGATAGATATGATTCCTTGTCCCTATTTCCAGGCATGACAGCCACGAAACACCACGAACTGCCGCTGAAGACAAATGTCCTCCATTTCGTCATTGTTCTCCTTGTTATCTTCATCCCAGTCATGGTTATGACAGCTCTAAAGATTGACATTTGTCCCATCAACCCGGAAGGACCAACGCAGCTTGTTGGCTTCCATCTTACGCTCGTTTGCTTCCTTCTCACTTTCACGTTTACTTTCTGTGTCCTCGACGGCTACAAAATCTATGGATTCGCGCCTCTTCAGCTGTTGATCCATTCCCCGTTCTGGGGCTCGCTCCATGTGATCTTCCTTCTGTACTATCTTTACTACAGTATCCCGCTGATTGTCAATAGCCCCACTTGTTCTTTTAAGGTGTTCGCCTATGTTTGGTCGCTGTTCTTCGTTTATCATCTGAGAGTTGTGATGGATAAGTTTAAGGAGAAGGAGGAGAGCGAAGTGGAGAAGACTGCCAAGCTGAAGATATGGAACGTGGAGCATATGTGAGGATTCTAATAAAGTTCATGATACCGTAATCCGTGAAGGTCCCTGAACGGAAAATCGGGAAAAGGAGCCGCGCGGAAAATGTGCCAAGTAGCACAATAAGACAAAGTGCTAAAATCGCACCTTCACTGTATAAGTAGCCCACGAGAAGGTCGAAACTCACAATCTTATTCTCAAACGCCGTTGAGATTTCAGTCTTCAATTTCGTAAGTCAGTTAGATGAGCGATTTAGCTGAATTTCGTGTTTTCAGATAAGGATGGCCTTCGACCTCGCCCGACGACACTCAGATTAGCCCGGAGATCGCGGCTGCCGGCTGACTTAGACTTGGAATCGATCTTCGTCCGGCTTCAAGATTCAGCTATTTCTCCTTTATCGGCCTTTTGTCCTTGGCTAACTCATCATGTCTTGGTGTCTTTGGGTGCGACTTTGGGATATGGCCCCAATTCTTCTCGCCCTCGCAACATGCGCCATCATGTATGGCGTGGCTCTGGCTCTAGGGTCGGAGCACCCGCTCCGGGAGACTCTCATATTTCTAGCGGGTGGCTTCTATAGCTTCTTTCCCCCCACCCTCGCGATGTACACGAAGTTTGTCACCATTCTTCTCGCGCCCGCCACGTGCGCCATCATGTATGGCGTTGCTCTGGCATCCGTACCGAGACACGCTAATATTCTTAGCGGGCGGCTTTTATAGCTGGGGCGTGGGCGAAGCTATAGCCATCCTGTATGGCGTTGCTCTGGCCCTAGGGTCGGAGCACCCTTACCGGGATACGCTCATCTTTTTCGCGGGAGGCTTCTATAGCTGGGGCGTGGGGGAAGCCCTAAACGGGTTCCGCGAAAGATTCAAAAAATGGGCGCAGCCACGGGTGGTAATCACTCGTTTCTAAAACCGCAGGCCGTGATTAGAAGGTTGTATGAAGACCCGTAGCCCAACCGACCTTAACTTACCTAGTTGAAGGTGTCATGAGTGCCGTAATGATATCGCTGCTGACCTTGTTGACAGACAAAGATACAAGGTCTATGATGGTTTCGCATAACTGGCACGAACATACTTGGTTTCGATAAGCAAGATCGTGGTCAAACTGAGCGCTAAGTGGAACCAACGTTTCGGACCCTATGACCCTATTGGTGCAACCGTTTATGATTGTTTTGTGTATCCATTTATGCCAATAAAGTCTCTCTTCTCAAGTCAGCACTTCCGTCACATACTTGACCTAAGCCTGGAAAGGCCAGACCTAGATTAGAGGACGCCAGACCCCCGTCAAACCCTCTGTTTCCGTCATCCTCAGACTTCCTCTTTCCCGTTCTCCTAATCATAAATTCCGTCTTCAGCTGCTTCGAATTCTTTGTTTTCCCTAGTTTAAAGCCTATTTACGTTCACATCCATCAATTACCTCTAAACCACATCTCGTATGCCTGGAAAACAGACCTTAACCAGTTTGCCCCTATGTCGCCTCTCTCGAACGTACCCGTGACCATTCTTACAGCTTTGGATCTCCTCCTGGAACCCTATTTCCTCTTCCTAATCATCCGGAAATCGACCCCAGGAATGGAAGTCATCCAGTTCTTCCTTGTTGTCATCTCGCTCTCAAACATGGCCTTCAGCGTGCTTATCTTTATCACCTCTCCAGTCCTCTTCTTCTCAGGACACAACCTCATAATCCAGAGCCCAACGTTGTCCCCAGTTTCCGGCTTTGTCTTCTGGCATCTGGCGATCTTCTTCTTCATTATCCAGCTTCAGTTCTCGCTTTTAATGCTCCTGTATGCATCCCATAAGATCACGAATCCTATCAACGGACTGGACCTGAAGTCAGCCTGGATCTGGATCTCCGGGCTGGTCTTCGTCCTAACCCCGGCGTTAGCCTACGTCGGCTGTAATTCCCTGGCCCTGGAGACCTTCGAGTCCTTTGATTACGCGCCTGACGGTCCAGGTTTGGGCGTTCTTATCTATTTCTGCGTTTACCACATGATCTATGGAACGCTGGCAGCTGTGGCCATTGTGAGGATCCTAAGGGTGACAAGAGGACCTTCTGTCCAAGTGTCGCCCGATACGGTAAAACTCATCCACACCGTTCTTAGGAACTTCATCATCTCGACCAACATCGTCTTTGTCTTCGACACGATTCCTATCGTCCTGGCGGTGGTGACGAGCTTGCTTCAGATGTTCGAGTTCTCTTCAATCGTGTTTGGAATCGGGACGAAGTTGATCTCAGTTTATGTGCCGATTTCGACCTTGGCTTCGATCTTCATCTTTGCTCCTTATCGAGAGTTCACACTGGGAATGGTGAAGAAGCTGGTTACGAGGAAGACTGAAGTGGCCGAGATTAAGATTGTTTCTGGAACGTCGAGTTCGGGGTCTGGGAATAAATGATTTGGATGCCCAAAACTGCGAATTGTGGCGAAGTGCCCTAGATTCATAAATTACGGGCGGGCCTGAAGAGACAAGTTTAAATCATCAGTTTAAATCATGGACGCGGTGTTCTTAGGATCGTTGTCTACGGGGGAACCACGGGGGACTGTGAAAGTGCTGACAATGAGTGATCACTTGGTCTATTCGAATCTGGGCGAGATGAGAAAGGCCTTTAGGAACTGGAAGCTCAAATCCGTTCGCAGGTTCCGGCGTGGGAAAGTTGAGAAGATCCGTGTAAAGTGTGAGAATGGACGCGGTGTTCTGAGGATTGTGGTCAACAGCATGCCGATTTGAAGCTTGGCTAATGCGTGGCTGATTCCAGTCTTTTCCTAATACACGGAATGTCAATTTCAAGTGTCCAACTTGACCGTCTGATACAGTATTTATCGACCAAAACAAGCCACACAAGAATCGCACAACCTTCTAAAGGAAAAGCTCAACTTCATTAGAACGATCATTCCTCCTCACTTCAATTCCACCAAGCCCATATTCCCTCTTTCCTCTATAATAAGGCAGTTTCCGCATCTTCTCTCGGTCTTCTTCCAGAGTTGCCCCACTAACGTCATACCAATCTTGACGTTCGCGCCCTTCGTAGACGGCTTCCACCGCCTCCAGTCCCAACATGACTCCTCTGTCGGGGTCAGCCCTGTAAAATATACAACCAGGCGACGTCACAAACTCGAAAATCGAAGGGTACAAAGACTGCGGCCAGTCTCCAATTAGAGTCAGTTCCTTTACGAGACCACGTTTAAGAATCCTTTCTAAGAAGGCTTCAGAGTTTGGTCCACTATAAGCGAGTTCCACAGTGTCCGCCTCGGAGGTTTTGAAGCATCCGAAGAGTTCTTCGCTGGGAGTGCGTAAAGTGAACGTCTTGAGATAATACTTGAAGGATCTGAGAAGCGGAAGCAGCTGTTTCAGAGGGATGAGCTCCTTGTCTTCAGTAAAATAATCTCTTCCAACCGGAGTACAGTCGAAGTCCTGAACTACCGCGGTGCTCGGGTGCAGCTTCTTGAGGACGTCAAAAGCAGCGTGCCCAAGAAGCCCTTTACAGACGCCTCGTACGCCGATCCTGAGATGTACTTCTTCGTAATGGCCTTGCAAGTGTGCCAAACACATCGCTGTTTCCTTTGCTTAGATACTCCTCCTCCACTTGGCTCCAAACTGGAATTTGTTGAAACGCCTTCAAGTCACTAAAAGAAAGGTCTTCGTCTGTTTCTCGCCCAAGGGCTATGGTTTCGAGAAGAAAGGCGTAAGGGATGTGGTCCATGGGGGCCAAATGCTTAGAGAAGATCTTAGAGGAGAAGATGAGATCTGTCTGGGATGATAGTAGCAATGATGGAATTGGAGCACTTGCCGCTACGTCTTTTCGTTTGGTTTGGCCGAGGCTTGAATGCACATTTGGAGGTTGGAAAGCGATGCATGTGAACTGTATCAGACGTATCAGACGGTCAAGTGAATCTGGGAATAAATGATTTGGACACTTAAAATTGACATTTCGTGTATTAGGAAAGGACTGAAATCAGTTATACATTATCCAAGCTTCAAATCGGCATGCTGTTGACCACAATCCTCAGAACACCGCGTCCAT
>KN166112.1:365-32225 GCA_000757745.1 Steinernema scapterisci
CCGAAGTGAGGCTCTTCGGCGTGGACCGTCTCTTCGAGCTTGTGGGACACTTCGTACTCCTCTTGGAAGCGTTCGATAACATGAACTGGAGACTCAGCACGGGCTTCTGGCTGGAAGTGAGGCTCTTCGGCGTGTACGGGTTCTTCCGGCTTGTGGGACTCTTCGTAGTCTTCCTCAAAGCGTTCGGTAACATAGATGGGAGACTCGGCACGGGCTTCAGGTTCGAAGTGAAGCTCTTCGGCGTGGACGGGTTCTTCCTGCTTGTAGGACTCTTCGTATTCCCCCTCGAAGCGTTCGGTAACATGACCTGAAGACTCAGCATAGGCTTCTGTTTCGAAGTAAGGCTGTTCAGCCTCGTGGAGAATTCCATGCTCATCTTTGAAAAATTCCTTTAAACGGGCTTTTCCTTCGAATGTCTCCGTTTCATGTTCGGTGCGATGCGTTGCTGTATCTATCGTCGTAATGCAAGTTTCGTCAGTTCTTTGATCCGTGTCTGTAACCGATTCCAGATCAGTATCAAGGTCTCTTTTGTGTCGTGTTGCAGAGCCATCACCATTTTGCTCTTTGTTCAGTTGAGCGTTATACTCGCTGATTCTTGCTTTTACAAAACCCTTTTCAGGTTCAGGCTCAGATTCTTCCAGCGCTTCAGTAGTCTGGTCACCCAAATGCGACTCTTCCTGTTCTGCGATTGAAGGAGCCGGTGTTACAGGAGTCACAATAATTTCCACGGCGGATAGTTGTTCTTTCTGTTGCTTACTGGTGATTGTTGTAGCAATTGATTCAAAAATGGCTATTCTATCCCGAACTGAGCCCAACGATGCATTGGATTCTGGTGATGAAGATCGCGGCTGTTCGCCTGAAATTAGACAGTTGAATTGTTTGACATCACTTAGGTAAAAGTGAAGAAAAGCAAGGGGAGAAATGGGAAAGTGCAGCAAAGCGTTTTGTTTAAATTCGAATTTTGCGAATGATTGTACAAAACATAGTTCTCTGTTTGACCTTTTTGATAGTTTTGATTTCATCGATTACCAATTTATACGTTTGCCTAGCAACAACTACGACAACCATTAAAGGTCTTTTTTATCAATAAAACAATGTAAGCACCGAGATGATGAAAGCACAAATTTCTTTGGTGTCGTCGTTCGGGTCTCCCTTACAGCTGCTGCGAATCTTTAACCGCCGGAGTTTGAGCAATTTTCACCAAGTGAATCTGGTGGTCGTGGGGGTCCACGCTTCCGTCGTAAACTTGGTCGTTGACTTTCAGCCGAATCAACTCATCTCCTTAACTTATCGATCAGTTTTTGGCGCCAAATCAGAGTTAGCCGGTCTGTTAGTCCGAGCCACGCCTTTAAGCCAAACGAAATTGCAATTTAATGGCGACTATTCAGTACATCTATTCCAAACGACGGTCAAGTGAGAATGGTCACAAACAATTCGCAACTTTATAAATACCGAAAAGAGCTAATCTTTGGGATTGTTGCTCGGAGACGTGTTTACTGTAAGAAAACCTATTGTGTCATGGTGTGACTTTAGATTCAGGCAGCAAGGGTGATAAAGCACAAAGAGAAGACATGCAAACGTTGTGAACAAGCAATACAAACGACGATGAAAGTTCAGAAGACGACGCTTTACTCACCGTGTGGAGCCGGCTGCTGTTCATCTGAAAAAGTGGATGTAAGCCGTGATCTCAAAAAACATTTCATACCGGGATAGCTCGATTTCGTCGTTGTAACAATGCGTGTCATCTTTTTGGACACTACAACGCTTCCGTCCTCGCTGGTGAAGCCTTCGTCCATAGTCTCGACTTTCTGGTCGGTTTGCGGAGCGCCAGATGGCATGTCATGCTGAGTGGCTGAAAAAGAAAAATAGATTGGGGAATCGAATGAAGAAATTGTGGTTTGCAATATCAAATTCATGCTGCTGTAAATGAGTCAAGAGCCAGAGGAGTTCAGAGGTACAAGTCATACAGTACAAATTCAGATTAGAACTGATCGAGAATCAGAGTTAATACATAATTAGTACAACTCTACATGCATTTACGCAAACGAACTCAAATTGGCCAGCATCTCCTTGTGAAGCTTTGACACCTGGCCGGAGTCCAGTCCACACATCCCGGGGGTCTCAGTCTCGTAGCTGGTGTTCGTGGTCGTCGTTTTCCGAGAGGTGCTCACGCGAATCTGCACATCGGAGTTGCCGGAACCAGCAGCGAGGGCTTTGGCGACATTGGTGGAAAGCTGGAAGTCCTGGGGGCAGACTGCTCCGGCCTGCTTCAATTCTTCTTCCAGTTGCTGGAGACGATTCACAGCGGCGGTATACTTGTCCGGACTGGTCATTTGCAAGTGGGACAGACCAATCAATATGTTGGACAGAAGCAAACTGGTGTTAGGCGCTGAGCCTGAATTATCAGCTGTCATCGCCGCCGAGAGGTGTTTATTACAGTCAGGAGATGGGGATGGCGGGGGCATCGGAGAGACGCTTCCCGAGCACGGCTCGGCAAGCAACGGAGCACGTAAAAACTCGGTCTTCTTCTCGCTGTTGCCATTTCCGCCTTCTTCCTCGATTGGCTGCACGAATCCCACGAAAGGCTTCGTTTCATGGGGAACGACTTCAAGGATGGCGGCAGCGAGAGAATCAGAACGAGAACGTTCGAACTGAGCGGAACTGGCTACCGGCATGTTCTCATCGATGAGATCGTGACGCTCGTCCTCAGGAGCAATTTCGACAGAGGGGACTTCTGGCTCGTGGTCTTCATGGTCCTCATGAGTGCCGTGTTCGCCGCTCCACTCCTCGGCTTGGAAGTCCTTGAAAGATTCGACGTGGTGGAAGGTGGGAGCAGTCGTCACACTGTCCTGGTCGCAAACTTCTGGGCAAGCAACGACGCCTTGAATAAGTGGCACACCGTCGCAGGAAATGCCGGAGAGGACGAGAGAGCTGGCTGGTTGCGACGACATCGATGTGAGCAATGAAGGCATAAAGCAAAGTTTTAGCCAGCTGACGACGGGCAAAATGGCTACGTGCGGGTTTTTAGCTGTCTGTTTGCGTATATCTCATTCTGTTGATGTATTTCTCGGGAGTCACATTCACCTGTGTGTGGAACACAAGCGAGAAACACATCACGATGAAATGGGCGGCGGAAGAAAAATTTTCCTCTGAAATCGTTGAGTGTTTTTATCAACTCGGAGGAGACCTGAACACTAGCTAAACGCAAACGATCGTTTGAACAGAATTGCCAACAGTTAACATTTACACATGATACACTAAAGAAAGGAAGGAAGAAGAAGAGAGGAAGAAGAAGCAGTGACGATGATTTAAAGCTCGATATAAATTAGACGACAGCATGAGGAGAGCGGCTCTTGACTTTACTTTATTTTGTTGCAAATCTCCGTGTGATTATTGTATGAAGAGTGTGACAGTGAAAAGGTATACAGAAAAAGTATCTATATACGTAGAGAAAGTGGAGCGAATATCATGTTGGATGAGAAAGAACAGAGAACTATCTACCTTCTCCGTGCATGGCCTCCTCATCATAGGCTTTGGCAGCATCTTCTTCGGCTTCGTCGAAAGTCTCTGAAAACAGCCCAAGTAAGAAAAGTTGCTGAAAGCTGGTGCGAATGTAGAAAGCGAAAAACATGCATGCGACACTCGAGCTAATAAAACTGCGGACTCACCTCCTTGGTAGGACTCTGAAGTTTCGTCCGTTATCTTGTGGCTAGTGGTAGTAGTGATGACTCTAGTTTCGGTAACGATGGAGCCATCATCCTCTTCCCTGCGCGTCTCGTGCCGCACAACATCGGTTTCTGAGCCATCGCCATGTTCGATGTGCTCCGTCTCGTACTTTTCTTCGGGCTCTTCTTCGCTGGGTTCTTCAACGATCGGGGATGGCTGTTCCAGATGGACCACTTCTTCATGTACCTTCACAGACGCAGGAGACTCAGTTTCACGTTCTAGATTAATTTGGATGTCGGTCGCAATTTTGTTGCTATAGTTATACTGTACCTTCGCTAGGACCTTCCTTCTCCTGCATGTCAGACATCATTTCATTCCACTTTTCCATTTCCTCGTCTGTTAGAGGCACGGTCTCGTCGCGGATCTCCTCGTTGATAGGAATGTCGTCTTCAAACGTTGTCGTAATGGTGCGTTCCTCGACGACGGGACCATCTCCGGTGTCATGCACGTGTCGCTCCTTCTTGACTACTGTGCGGATGGTCTTAACAGGCTCTTCGGGTTCTACTAAAAGCTTGATCAGAAGACCAGGATTGCATAACAAACGTACCATCACGGCTCGGTCCTGCGACTGCCGCAACAGCTGCGGTTGCAGCAACAGGGACTGTGGCAACAGCGGCGGTCAAAGAAGCACTGCTTCCGTTGGTGGCGTGACTGTCAACTGGCTTGATGCGGGTAAGCCTATCGGTGCTCGACGCAGAGGCGCTAGATGTGTCAAATCGCTTCAGAGAAGATTCTCCCTCTTCGTCCGAATCTCGCTTGTTCATACTTCGAACAATGTCGTCTCTACCGATACGTTTGAGTGCACTTTCCAAATTCGGTCCTACAAAAAACAGTAATATTACAGCCACAGATAATTGAATTGTATTTGTACGGTTTGCTTCGGTCTTCTTGAGATAAATCCAAATTTTGAGAACAGAAATCGGTTCCTTTCCAACACGCTGCTGCTTGATGGCACGAATGTCCTTGTCGGGAATCTGAAGAGCGCGTGCAAGACGGGGCCAGTCTTGACCGATCTTCCGCGCTACCAAGTCGACCGGCAGATCTTCTTCTTGAGTCTTGTCATCGGCAACGGCTGCAGCAGCCTGCAGCTCCTCAGGGGATGACTCGAGGGCTGTCAAATATTTCGAACTTATGTTCACTTGTCGGCTTTCAGGCTGAGCAGCGGAGCCCATATCCAGCTGTCCGTACTCAGGAAGCGTGATGGCCAAGGTGCAAATGGGCTGCTGTGGCGGAAGAGTTTCCGCGCGGACTTTTGGTTCCTTCATCATAGCGATTCTGCCGGTGGCGGAAGCATCTTCGTCGTCTCGAGGACGGACCTGTAATTCTAAATTAGACAAGCACTCAGAGCTGCTGATCAAACCTTAATGTTAAACGCAAGCCGGTTTTCTTGAAATGGCAAGAAGTACACTTGCAACTGGTCGCCGCTCTTCGTGATTGGAACGATGTTTCCACTAAATTCTAAGAATTGATGGCGACCACTGAGGACTTCCACATCGCGGGACCGAGCGATTTCACTGAAATGCTCCTGCTTCTCCAGGGTCTTGTCTTCCTTGTCGTCAGTCATGCAGAACACTCTGGAACAAAGAAAACAATAAAATCAAAAATACAAAATACAAACCGAAGCTGTCCTTCAGTAGGAAACATTCTGCGAGCGAACACGACAAACTTTGCCATGTACGGAACAGAGATGGCCTCGTTGTAGACTTCCTGGGCCATTCGAGCAGCATCGCGTGGAGTCTGACAATCCATGAGCCAGAATCGAGCTGAGACGGTCGTGGTAAAAGAAACCTCTTCTCCGGTAAAAGTAAGCTGCGTTGTGCCAGTTATATCTTCCCACTGGGCTGGTGATGAACCTCCAGTAATACTGCAGAGCAATCGAAGGGTCGGCGGTTCTTGTCCAGGCTGGCCACTGTATTGGGTCAGCATTCCCTTCTGACTGCTTTGAGGAAGAGGTATGCAGAGGGTGATCGGTTTGTGGAACTTCCTTCTGCGAGGTTCCACGGTGACGATCGGGCTCACGGCCACGCGGTTTCCGTGAAGACGAGCCACAATATCGTTGGGAATAGGCTGAGCTTGGAGAGAAACCTTGATGATCTTGGTCAATGATCCGTCGGGGAAGATAGCTTGAACGCGAGGAACAACGGAGGACAGAATAACACCACCTTCAGGTCCGACGCAGTGGACTTCTTGGCGCACGCGGGTGACAACGGCGAAGTACATAGGGAAGTCGTTGGTCAAAATTCGGGTGATCCTGGGAGTGTGAAGGTCGTCGAGCTGAGCAAGTTCAGCGGCGTCGAAAGATTCGTTGAGAACCTACAAATAATGGAAAAATATCTGAAGTCGAACGTTGTTTATTTTACCTCCTGCACTGCATCTTCAGTCGCTTCTAACTGGTGCTCCTTCCAGTGCTGACCGTCATCGGATCGCAGGATCACGATTTCACGTTCCCGTCCACGCAGTGAAGCAAAGTGGGGAACTTCGAGAATGACCGGACCGAGGAATTTCGCTCCATGAGGTCCCATCTCGAGGATCCTGGAAGCGAGCGATTCGCCTTCCGACAACGGCGGTGGGTGGGCGAGTTTGTCCTTGCGCAGATATCGGCAAGTGATACGAGTTGGCTGCGCAGCCTTTCTTGGTGGAATGATAATCCGGACTCCGGAATGCCGACATCCTCGCATGGCGCCTCCGCGCGCATCCACCAAGAACGAAATGAGGAAGCTGAAAATAAGCGAAATAGCGAATGAAACAATCACGAAGTATGATTATATTTTAGAAAATCACACTTCGTGTTCGCCACAACTGTCTAAGGCAACTGCACGAACAAAACAGGACGCACATCTATAACAAAAGACCAACGACAGTCTCAAGCACAACAAGGGGTAAACTCACTTTTTGTGTAGTAATTTACTAAAACAGAACCACAATCAGTAAGTTTTGATTCGTTAGTAATTGTGAAATTGAAACATAAATTCAAAGAACTTACCTGGGCTGCGAAACCGCATGAGTGTGGATAATGTTGTCGGTGGCCGTGTTGTCCAGGATGCTGGAGTCGACGACGGCTGTGGCCACCGGCTCGTGCTGGGCCTGCTTGATCAAGGCGTCAAGATCGGCGTCGGTCGTGTCCATGTCAGCACCACTTCGTGACAACATCTGAACAACAGTAGTGAGTGATTGCGTCTAACATAAGGTAATTAGAAGAAACCTGTTCGCCGGTGTGTATCAAATGCACGCCTGTCGAGTCTTGAAGACCTTGCGTTAAACTTTCCGAGAAGTCTTTGACGTGTGCGTTTGCGGTTACTTGATTGTCTTCGCCTAAAAGAAAGTTTTAAAAATAAACACAAATCGATAGTATTGCGTGACACACCCGTGCCCCGTCTCATCATTCTATTATAGCACCGGCACTAAGACAGCCGATACGGCGGCTATTGCATCTGCGAGCAGACCAGGGATGTCTGTTTATCTTATTAGAGGAACAAACAAACGTGGAGAAGTGGTCGACTTGAAGAGAACGCAGACGTGTCCATTAACATCCAAAACGCCATGTATTCAATCGGCGGCGACGGGGATCAAGGCGAGCTTTAGCTCGATGGCGGAGAAAAGCAATGGGGCGCTGTTCGGACTACGACATTTTATGCGCATATATTTGGGAGTTTGCGGCGTCTTAATTCTGGACGCAAATGTGGAGAGGCAGGCAGGGAGCACGCATAACAGTGCCGAGCAATGCGCGGAGCATGGCCCATAAAATGGGAGTGAGCGGTTATTGATAATCGCATTTTGACGAACTGAGGTGATGATGTTACACTCGTCACTTGCGCGCGCACGACGGTCGAGGGTGTGGCCACATGTGTTTCACTCACCTTCGTCCTCGGAATCCGAGAACATAGTCTCGTTCATAGCTTCTGGGTTCTGAGGGTTGTAGCGTTCTTCCGTCACTGTGGTTGTTTCAGTGATCACGGTGGTCTGCGTGACGGTCTTCAGAGTTTCCACGACTGAGACGTAACCGAGACGCTGCGCGATGGAAAGCGGCGTCTGCCCAGTCTAAACATAAATTTGTTTTAGGAGAGGTTTGCGAAGTCAGACGGCCAACCGATGTGTAGACATCTGGAGACGCGCCTTTTTCGATCAGATATCGGACGCAGTTGTTGTGGCCCTGCTGGGCAGCCTGGTGAAGCGGCGTGTAGTTGGCCTTAGTCGTCGCTGACACGGGAGCGCCATGCTCGACCAGGAACTGGACCATGCGGATTTGTCCGAAATGGCAAGCAACGTGGAGCGGCGTGTAGCCCGCTTTGGTCTTGCTGTCGATGATCGCGTGTTCCTTCACGAGCTCTTCGGCAACGTTCACGCGATCTTCCTGAGCGCAAAGGTGCATTGGAGTGAGTCCATTCTTGGCCTGAGCGTTGACCTTCGAACCATGCTCAATCAGCAGAGCAGCCATTTCTCGGTGACCTTCTTGGGCCGCAAGGTGCAGCGGAGTGAATCCAGCCTTGCTCTCGGCATTCGAGTTAGCCTTGTACTGAAGCAGTGTACCTGCGATTTCCATCTGATTCTTCTTCGCTGCGATATGGAGTGCAGTATATCCATTCTTAGCCGCTGCATGGGCAGACGCGCCGTTTTCAAGAAGCAAAAGAGCGATCTAAACAACATCGTAAATTTCGGGATCAAAAACGCAAAACAACCTTGTCATTGTTATAGTGGGCTGCGACGTGCAGAGGAGTGACTTGGTTCTTTCCCTCGATATCCACAGGCGTCTTAGCGTTAAGCAAAATCTTGGCAACCTGCAGGTTTCCGTATTTCGACGCCAAATGAAGAGGCGTGAATCCCTTCTTGGTGAGTAGTGCCTTATCCGAGCCATGCTCCAGTAGGGTACTGGCCACTTCGTCTTGTCCTTCCTTAGCAGCAATATGCAGCGGCGTGTACTGGTCGCGGGTGGCCGCGTTCGGGTTGGCTCCAGACTGGAGCAGCCACGAGACAATGTCGGTGTTTCCAAGTCGGGAAGCAATGTGCAGCGGGGTCTGAAGTTCTCTGGCCTGGGCGTCAACTTTTGCTCCATTCCGGGTTAAAACACGGACGATATCGGTCTGGTTGGCTCGAGCAGCCAAGTGGAGCGGAGTTTCTCCGCGAACCGTCGCAACGTCGACATTTGCACCCTGCTGAAGCAGGTAGATGACGATGTTGATAGCACCCATGAAAGAGGCGACGTGCAGGGGCGAAAGTCCAGATTCGGTGGTGGCTTCGATAGCCGCGTGGTACTTGAGAAGAAGTTCTACGACCTTGATTCTGTTTTTCTTGCAAGCAATGTGAAGCGGAGTGAAGCCGTTAAGAGCGCGAGCGTTAGGGTCGGCGGTGCGGTCGAGCAAGAGTTTGGCAACCCGCACATGTCCACAGTGGGCTGCAACGTGAAGCGGTGTCAAGTAGTCGACGGTGACGTCGTCAACAGCTGCTCTATGGTAAAGCAGAATGCGGGCACTGTCAACATGATCACCCTGGGCGGCCATATGAAGGGGGGCCAGTCCGTTCTAAATTGACATTTGTAACGGTTGGGTTTGATTATCAACGTACCTTAGTTTTAGCGCTAATGGGGGCACCCTTTTCGAGAAGAATGTCCACGACCTGATCATGTCCAGATCTGGCTGCGCAATGTAACGGTGTCAGAAGGTCGCGAGTTCTGCAGTCGATGATTGCCCCGTGCGCGAGCAGTAGAAGAGCCATGTTCCCGCGGCCCCATTTAGTTGCAACGTGGAGAGGGCTGATGTTATGACGAGCTTGATAGTTCACGTTCGCTCCCTTTTCGAGCAGAAGCTGCGCCACTGATTCATTGCCATAATGCGCGGCAATATGAAGCGGCGTGAATCCACTTTTTGACGTTACGTCTGCGTTGTGTTCGTTCTGAAATGTATTTACAATTTCCGGTGCTGACTTAGAGTCTCGCTGACCTGAAGCAATAGAGCTGCCGCCTTGATGTCGTCCTTTTTAGCCGCAATGTGCAGGGCTGGGAGTCGGACCTTGCCGCGAGTGTCATTCTCGAGGAGAAGAGCGACGATCCGGTCGTGTCCTTGTTGAAGGGCAACAGCGAGCGGGGTGAAGCCGTCTTCAGTGGCCAAGGCTTGGTTGGCCCGATGCGAGAGCAGGTAGCGAACCACACTCTCGTGATTTTCTTGGGCCGCCATGTACAACGGAGTGAAACCAGTTAGGGACTGAACGTTGACATCAGCTCCATTTTCGACCAGAATTGTGACAATCAGCTCCTGGCCGGCAAGTGAGGCAATATGCAATGCGGTGTTTCCCTTCTAAATAAGGCATACATCAGCCAAAGTGAGGAATTTCAAGTAAAACGAACCTTTGTGGCTGCATCTACGATGGCTCTTCGCTTGAGTAGTTCACGGACGACATCGCTATGGCCTTCCTTCGACGCAAGATGAAGAGCGTTCAGTCCGTTTGCGTTGCAGGTGTTGATGTCGGTGCCATTGCGAAGAAGCTCGAGCACCTTTTCTAGGTTTCCTGCTCGGGCTGCACGAAGGAAACTTGCACTGTTTTCGCTTTTTTGGCTGTCAGCTGGGACTACGACCGGCTGTTGTTGAGCGGCCGTCGTGCCTTCAGGTTGAGACATGCCCGAGTTCTGCTGAAATGTCAGAATTACAATATGTCAGCCGATTTACAGGAGTAAATATGATGACCAATTAATGACGCGGAAAGGGTCCGAATAAAGCCAATAGCTTGCCACGCCGTGATCGCTTAATGGAACAATGGACACGCGCGCAGCAACCCCAACTAGCCGAAAATGGTTGCATTTTCGTCGACAATGCACAACAGAGGAGAAAATGCGGGAGGGTTCGCTAGGAAAACGGGGAAAATCGATAGAAAGCTATCGACTTCATCCCTCGTGGCACTTCGAATTTCTTTCAGGACCAAGAGCGCCATTTTTTAAGCTTTTCTTAGCCGTATGATCAGCGGGGTAAACGATTAATTGCAGTTTAGGATCTATGAACGGGAAAATGTCCGCATGCCATTTCGGCAGGTCTCCGATCCGATAAGCTGCTTACTACTCCCTCCACGCGTGGCTAACCACTTGCAGCTGCTGGCTGCTACTGATGCAACAGCTGAATAAGAAGACGAAGAAGCGCCGCGGAAAGCGGCGGAGAGCAGCAAGCAAAATAGACGCAGTTACGGCCAATATTCAAATTAGTCGCCGTTCCCAGGAAACAACGGACAAGCAGGAATTAACGACCGGGCTTAGAAACAGAAACAAGAGCGCGGGGATCAACGGCGGTCTGTTGAAGGTGGGGGCATAGTCGCCGCCTGTCGTAGACTGTTTCTCTCCCTCTCGAAGCTCACCGCTGTTTGTATTTGACTCTGGTCGCGAGCTGGTGGCGATGATGAACATTTACAAGCGAAGCTTGCAAAGCAAACAGCGATCACAAAGCCACCAATTTTCCGACTAAATCAGCAGTTATAAAAGTCGAAAAGTTCGCGCGTTCTGTGGAACTGCGAGAGAATGGCGACCGGGTAATGGATATATAATTCACTAATCTCGCCGAACATTGAAGTTTCTCAAATAATGCCGATTGTCAACTAGCGCGTGGGCAAACTGAGGAAACCGCTGATGCTCCTTTCTGCGCACTGGGCCATATCCGCCGAATGTGGCTGGGCGCCAACTATTGATCTATCCTGGTCCTCCTCCTCCCTTTTCTTCTTTGACTGGGCATGCAGGCGAACAAGCGACCGACGACCATTCAACCACGCACAACAACGTGCACACATATCACTCATGCTGGGTACAATCTCGAAATTACAAAAAACGTTAAAGTGAAACATTTGAACGCCGGAATAAATGTGCTATCGTTGAAGAGCCCTCTCGCCTCGTCCGCTTCGCCGGTGCGTTTTGATTCGCTTTCCAAAAAAGGCGCTCGCAAGAACGCTCGTAAAGGAAACAAAATTGGGTCCAGAATAAAGACATACTAGAGCACTTCGCTGAGCGGCGCTACCGAGCAGTGGTGCCGCTGCTGGCTTTATTGATAAGTTATGGGGAACACAAAAGGAGGGGAGACTGACGTGGCTGCCGGCTATGGCTTCACAAACAGACTCAATCGGCACGAGTCGAGACTCCAGTACCCAAAGCGTGTAGCGTGCTGCTGGGATAGTTGCATCGGGCTTGGGGAGCGCACTATTGGCCTTCCTTTCCCATCCTCCTGTAATCAATACGCGAAAAATCCTGTTTCGTCCATGTGAAAGTGGAATTTCCGTACCGCGCGCAAGCGCAAAAAACCGTTTGCGGTTCTCCAAGGACAGCGTGCTAGCGAAATACCGTTCGGCGAGAGGACGTTACTGTTCGCGAGTATCGGGTAGTGTAAGGTGCAAGGGAGATGTAAAGCGAAGAGTCCGGTTGAATGCCTCGGGGAGCGTGGGGTTAGGGTCGCTGGAGAAGCACAGCCAAGGGGCCAGATGTCCAGCGGGACAAGAGTAGCAGCTGCGGGCGGGGCGCGGTCGGCGTGCCGTCGAACAAAAGGGATATCCGAATTTTGGTGCCCTTATGGCGCTGGGAGAGGGCCAAATCAGGAGCAAAAGGAATTTACGAGTCTTACACTTATCAAATTGTTTAGTGAATTGTCTAAACGGGCCGTGTTTCCGCCTCATGGGCGTCGCGCAGCTGGCTTTTAATTGATTTAAACAAGAACATTCATTATGTGATTGATGCGAAACAGCTTCTGTCTAAAAAACAGTGTGAACGCTTGTTATTTTCGACCTCCAAAATTCTAAAATTAGAGGTTGGGGCGATAATGACGTCCCTGGTGTATGTCAACTCAACGCTTTGCTCGAGCAGACTGAGTAACCCTCCGAATAACCACTAAACTATTCCAATGTTCTCGTTTCCCACTCTTCAAATAAAGCCAAGTGGGCGACGCGCTTTGATTCCCTTTAAACGATTTTCGAGTTTTCGGCGATGGCAGGACGAAAGGAAAAGTCGGACTGCAGCAGCCTGACCGCGTTGTCCCCCTATATGCGCATGAAGGCGCGTTGGATAAGAGGGAGAGAAACAGCTGTCGCAGAATTGAGCCTGCTCGTTAGAACGAGGGACTCGCTGCGTTGCAAAGGGAGCCCACTCTTCGTTATTCGACGCTGGAATGCACACCAACTCGGTAACCTATCCAAACTGGGACTGCGCAAGATCGCCTCCCGACAAAGGTGATCACTCACCTAACGCGAAGATGAGTGAGATAGGAGCTGAAGAGCGGTTTCCCTCGCACGTCGCGCAAGCGTAATCCGGGGAGATGCCTCACAACTCATAAGTAGTAATTAATCCGTCCACCAGACACTTTCTCTATTTACCTAGACATAGCCAGTCGCCATAAATGCTACCCTGCTGCCGGCGATAAGCGCCGGAACTCGCCAACTACTCGAAACCCAAAGTTCGCGTAACGTAAAAAAGCGAGAGCGGTAGGATGAAGATGGCAACGAAAAAATTGTGCGCACTGAATCATCGCTCCTCGACAGGCAACCTTGGTGTGGGAGTCTATCTGGCTGCCAACGAGGAAACTCATTGCGCGTATTAGAAACAACCCGCGGTCTAATCGGATTAAAAGAAAGCTGAACTTGAAGACGAAGCGCAGAATAATTCTTGCGACGGGCGCTCTGCATATAGGGTACCAGAGGGGTTGCAAAGTGGAACCTAGAAAAGCCACAGTTTCGCGCCGAAGGCAAAGTGCAGTCGCGGGTAAGCAGGTTTTGCTAACGCTTTTGACGCCATTTTCAATATGAAAGTTGTATATACGCAACAATTGGAGCACTTCGCAAGTTACACACAAATCGAAATGGAATCGCGACGCGCTAGAAACAACAATGGTTAATGTATTCGGACGTGAGAAAGAATCGTTCGACAGATTCAAATTCACTTTCTGTTCAGAACAATTTATGGTCGCTTGGCGGGAATAAATCAGGAGGGGTTCGAAGGTTTCGAAATCAAAGTTCGAAAGAGCAGCGAAACTGTGAACCTGACTAATTTGAAAAATATAACAAAATGCAGTGCTCCAAAATGTGATTTATCTACGGGGAATTAATGGCTGAGAGTGAACAATGTGAAAACAGGTGTATTAGTTTCATAATAAGGAGAGATTTCTAGGCTTAGGTTAGCTGGTCCTCAATTTATTGCGATATGTCCGTGTATACCTTAAATAAATAAATTTGAAAATTCTGCCGCGTAAATATGTCTGCAGTTTTTGGGTCTATATACAGTGTCAAAAACGCATTTCAGCAGAAGAATCTCTTACTCTCTAAAAATCGAAAAACTCGGGTATAAGATAACATGGAAACATAAAATATGAAAAAATAGGTGGGGCCATACCATTCGACCATAAAGCTACACGCGTTCGACATTAGAGATACAACAAACCAAAATCATGGATGTCTGATATATGTTTTACACCCACAATTATTTGAAAAATACAATAATTATAGGTCAATTTAGTTTTGTAAAATGACTAGCAAACTGAAAATGAAACATTCAACATGCTTTCTTCAGCTCTTCACTCCCAAAAAATTAATAGCTTTAAATAAGAAAAAATGTGAAAAACAGACAAAACAAATATCACAAAATGCCCATTAAGGGTAGAATTTGTTTTATAGTTTTAGCACCCTTAATGTTTTTTTCACTTCCAACAGTTGTCTCCAGTGGGTACGTGCACTCAATATTGGCGATGTGTTTATTCGTTTCATGTATTGCAAACATATTCCGGCGGAATACTTTAAGAAATCGATATTTGTGCTTTGTTTACATCCTCTCCGAAAGGATAACTTTGGGGTATTGTTCCTCAAGATTCAAACATAGTCGACTGTTGCTGCACGGATCAGGCGACTGACTGGCCAAAACAATCTTAACTTCCATGCGCAAGTTTAGTTGGAGCTTTTTCCGTTTAGAGAAGAGGAGGTCTGTTTGCTTTTTTGATGCAAGTCATAAATTTCGTCTCTCGTTAAAGGTAATTGCTTTTGGCCGACTCGCCGAAAAACAAAAGCACTTGGGTGTCCACTTTCGAGGGACTTCCTTATGTCTCCATGACCTTGATTCCATAAATAACGGTTTTCAGAAAAATTTGGAAAAAGCGAGGTGCATTACAGAGGGATTGTGCCCCAAAAAGAAACAATACAGAAACATGGACATAAACGGTTTTTAAAGGGTTGGGGTTGTCACGTATCGAAGCTACTCAAATCAAAAAATAATTTATCAAAGAACTTTGATAACAACTACAATTGATGATTATTAAATGACAGGTATCAATCACGGACGCACCACACGCTCATATAGACAGGCAAATAGAAAAACACGACCGCAGTCACGTTTCTTCAGATCAAAAACGATCTAATCAAAAACCGCGTAAAAAACTAGTTTTAAAAAAAGACAGAAAATGGACGTTTGAGAAAAAAAGTGGGAATTGTTTCGGGTGTCTGAGACATTGGTAACAGCGAAACCACTCAACAATGTGAATTGAATAGTGTTTACAGCATGGACTTAGACCGATTCCGAGTTTACGATTAAATATATCACAGTAGAAAAGCTAATTTGCGAAATGGAAAAAGGATGAGCAAAAAATATTTTTAGATCTACTATCGGGAAAATGCGACGAGAACTTCATTTGAATTTTATCGGTGAAACTTGCGAATGAATTCCCTGCCATGACTACACTGGTCTTGACATTTGAGGCTTCTCAAACGTTTCGTCCGTGCAAGAAACTTCTCCTTTGCTTTATTAATTAAAACGCAAGGTGTCTCTTGACGACACCTTCCTAGCGGCATGCTCCCAAAGCGACATTTTTGTTACCTGCACGTTTCCATTTCGACGTTCTTATTTAATCTGGACGTAATTCCTCTTGGCTCTGACTTGTTCCTAATTGCAATGTCTCCGCGACGCATTTCCCTCGCCAATTACAGAACTTCTTCTATCCTTCGCCCGTCTGTCTACAATCCGGACTGCATGAAAACTAAATTGTTTGATAATGTTCAGTCGCGCGGAAAGCAAATAGCCTGATAAATTGGTTTTGGCGCCGAGAGTTTATTTATGTGTAACCGAACCTCTGATTGATGGGCGTCTTCGAAAAAGGTAGAAAATGTTTTTGCGTGGACAGCGGAAAGTCCATGAAAAATGGACCAGGACGCCGCCGAGTCGCACGGATCGATTTTGTTCGTGCAGTCTCTCGTGTCGTGCAGTCTCTTTGCAAAGAATGCAGGAGCGCCTAATATGATAGATTGGAGCTACTCCGCCCCCGGCGCCGACTTTTTCCAGCGAATTCAAAGTAGAAGGCCCGCGGCCAACTTGTGGAGGACGGTTGTCGCTCGACTCGAGCGGATAGCGCTCATTCAAAATTCATTCGAAACCGATCAAAAAACGAAGATTTGCATTTTTCCCAGCAGCGGCACCAGCAACAGAGGACACCAATCGAAGTTACCGTGAAAAATGTGCAAACGTTTGAATTCATTTTGGAGTCAATAAAATGTCACTTAAAAGTCGTCCTTCGTTCACTTCAGTCAGTTGGAGGCAGTCGAGTTGACACCGAAAAAGGAGAGTGCAAAGGGAGGAGAGAGGAGGAGGCGGAAGAGGACTGCCATCTATACTTTGTCACATAGCGCGTTATGCGAATTTCGAAACCGTTGCTTGAATGATGAATGCATGAGACAATGGACCGACTACTTGGAAGGACAAAGCTGTTTTGGGCGGTTCAATTGATGATTGAACAAGGATTTCCCGTCTCAAATTGCCCCCTAAAAACGCACTCAGACGTGCTGCGTTTTTTTTACAGCACAACTACTGTAGTAGGGTCAGAGTTTCCCTCGGCTTCCGACTCGGCGTCCTCTGTTTTGTTTCAGCAAAAGTGGCCTGATTAATGGTCGTCATCATTTGATGTCAACATGATACTTGCGTGTACCAACTTAAAAACAGGTTCCGCTCCAAGCCCGCAAGTGTGATTTTCCCTGGCTCCGGATGGCCGACATTAGAAACCTGGCGTGTTATTCGAAACGCAAACAACTCAATTTTAACCGCATTGTTTTGCTGCCGAAATGTGTGCGCGGCGAAGCAAACGTTTCGTGTGAAATCGGCTCCAGTTTGCCAGCCGTCCCAACCCTCTCTCTCTCCCGCTCTCTCGGCTCTCTAAATGATTAAGCGAGAGCAAAGGCTAGTTCAGTTCACATCGGGACCATTGCCGCATTTGGACTAAGTAAGTGGGAGAAGACGAGCATTTAGAACACAATGCACATGAAAAAGAGTCGCGAGAATCGGATGGCGGCGGAGAAAACGAGAGTGCGGTTGAGTGATGCGCCTTCATGGTCTGGAACCGCTTTAATCAACCGCCGCGGAAAAAATAATATATCGCCGGTAGGCAAACAAACGCGGAGTCACGCGCGACACGCGAATGCAAAATTAAACACAAAAGACTTACAGCTGACGACGAAATTATAGATGTTTGGTGTTGAGGGCTTTATATCCGCATAACGAAGAGTTGATGCTGGCAGTAAAGAGCTTCTCAACGGGGCGCGTGGACCTGGTTGAACAGCAACCAGCACGCGCGGGACCGTTCTGGGATTAGCCAGAAATTCCGAGATTCGAAGACTCGAATTCCAGTGAATGAGTCCTGAAAGAGCGCAAGCACGTGTAGTGAATGCCATAAATACCTCGCGAGAGAGAGAGAGAGAGAGGTTTTCGAGTGAATGCCCAGCGAGGCAAAGGTTGTTAGAGGCACGCCGCCCGGTTGACCGGCTGGATTTCCTGCTACCTCGTAGTTGCCGACCGTCTCCGACAACCAGCAAGGTCACGCTATACCAATTACCTGGTAATTGGGATGAGACAAAAATGGGCACATGCGCATGCATCCCGGAAATCGAGAGTCGACGGCGGAGAGGAAATTGACAATTTTATTTAGCGGAGAAGAATGCGAGGGGAGAGGAAATGGGCGAAGCTTCCTCCGGCGGATGGATGAGAGGATAGGAACGCCTCGGTGCAAATGCAAATTTATTAGCGCGAGTTTTGTGTCTCCGAAAATGAAATTGTCAAATGATGGTCTCGAGGGTATTCGGTCAGCAAAGACGTTGCGATTCTCTCTCGTGCGGCGGGCAAGGGACAAAAAAGCCAGCCGGCGAGAATGACCGGGACCGAGACGGTGCGAGAGAGATGCGAGTATCTTACGTGAGAAGGTAGACAGGCGTAGGCTGCTCCGTGTAAATAAGTGCGCGAATAGCGGCGTCGCCTCAAGGTGTTGTTTATGACAATAAAACATTGCACGGGTGACAGCGGAAGTGTGATGGTCAATAGTCTTGCGGTATTTAAGACACACCGCAGCGCCAACTATACGCCCTATTGTTATCGGGGACAGGGGTTCTGGTGGTGAGAGGCAGAGGGGATGGTGGTGACCTTTCAAACGCCCAGGAAGAGAGGTCTGCAAAAAGAGTTGTCAAATTGAATGAATTTATGAATTGAGTGGCAATGAGAGGACGAAGGTGAGTCAAATGAAAATTGACGAAAATGGGTGATCGAATACGAGGGACGGCGGAAACTGGCATCAAGGACGTCGTCCCTCGGCCGCTGCGCCAAGACTCCCGTGCACTTCTGCGCTACTTGTGCACACGGAATTCATGATGCTCAATTTGAGGTCGGAGAAGGAAGTGGGAGAAATATTAAGCAAACAACGAATGCTCGGATGCAGAACTGTCTCCCCATTAGCCCCCACAAACGCTTGGAAGACGCCTAATAGGAAAACAACTTACAGCAAAGTGAGCGAAAGTGCGGGGAACGACTGATTCGGCATATGACAATGCGCTGCTCCTTCTGCACAACGCTGGTCCTTCTTCTCTCCCGCTCGCTCACTTTCTTTCTCTCGAGTCAATACAAATTAAATATGATTCACCCAGAACTTGCATGTGCGACACAGAATCTCCTTCTACGTTGGCACCGCCCTATCCAAAAACACTCTGCAGAGCCTATTCATAATTATAAGATGCAGCGCAGTACCGAAGAATCGTGGCTCAAACGCGCGTTCCTCTCCCAGGCCCTTTCTTGGCCGCGTAGGCGTCGTGTATTTAATCGAGCGACGGATTTGACAGGTGCGCAACCAGCTGGTTACCATCGGGACTCCCATGGACTTTTGTATCCTTTTCGAGAGTGTACGCCCAGAACAACATTTGCACACATGCCTGTACAAGAGGTGAAGCGACAAGGCCGCTTGCGCCTACAGCGCTCGATTGGCAAAATTAGAAAGCAATAATCCGAATCTGAAATTAACGTTTGCGTAGATGGTCACACGACTGTGCCATCTGGACATCGGCGGCGGTGGCAAATCGATCATCGCCAGCATCTACGTAAAACACCATAACGTGCACAAAACGGTGCACCCTTCGTGGTCAGCTCGGCAGCGGGACCTCGAACTGAACGAAATTTCACGCTTTTTTTACGTTTTCCCGGAACGGGTTTCATAATTTCAAAATCTGGGAATGGAAAGCGAAACCGCACAACACTCAATAATCGCTCTTTGCAATCAATAGATATTCAAAGGAGAAGACAAGCAAGCCCAAACGCGCAGCTCTTTACCAAGATGCGCGTTCTCTCCAGTTGCTAGCGGCGATGACGCTTACAGGGTTCACTTAACTTAGTGTGATCGAAGCCGGCGTCACTTCGCTGCGAGGAAGAAGGTCAGTGTGGAAGAGCGGGAAACTCTCTCGCATTCATAAATGACACGACCACCATATACTTTAGGCCAAAAGCAGAAAGGAAGACTGCGCGTGTTTAAGAGTTTAAAACTAATCAAGACTTGAGGACACACTCGCGCATATGTGACGCCGAAAAGACGACAAGATGGCCAAGGCTGCGGTCCTAGACGAACGCCGGTCTCGTCGCGCGGTTCTCTGGATGGCCAATAAAACAAAAATGGGCTATCCTCCTAGCAGAGCGCCAGCTGTCCTCTCCGCTTTCCCTTCTCGCGCATCATGGAGGCGAATGACCTCGTGTGTCCCCTTCTTTTGGGGGCCACCACCGCATATGCACATTAAGGCTTAATTTTCGAAGCCCATGTAATACGTAGAGCGGACAAGGAAAAAAAACGGAGAGTGTCTGAAAAGTGCAAACCGAGAATTGGGTTCATGCACGTCGGCGATTTGGCCAATTCGACTGAATGTTGTATTTATTGCGCGACCTGCAGGAGAAGTCTTGGAAATATGTATCCATACATGATGACGAAAAATTCGGCGGAAAAAAATCTGGTGACAGGAGACAAAAACCCTTGTCAGCCGCGCCGGTACGAGTGGCAATCACTGCAGAGGGCGCAAAGGCCGGAAACGTGAAACTATGCAAACCTCCTCACTGGTGACATTCTCGCACTCTCGGCACTCCACCCGGTCGCCACCCCATTTCGTCACGTTTGCCTTATTGTATGAGTTGTCTGCTGTTACTCCTCTGGCAAACAAGCCACCGTATCCGCCCTCTACGGCTCGCTGATACATAAGATTATAGCAGTTAGGCGGCCATTCCCTAGAACTAGGAAGGAAACACAGACCCGAAACGATTTCGTAGAAAAGATTCCGGGCAAAAAACTGTACGACAACAAGAGGAGAATATCGGGAACGTGGAAACATTGACGAGCACTCCCATCAAAGTGGAAACATGTCGGCTCTCAAAATAAGAGTATAATCCGCAATTGGGGAGAGCAATTACCAGACGCGCCAAGCTCTGCTGCAAGGGAGTTGGAACAAGATGCTGCTTTCAACGACTGTCGCGCGATTGCGTAGCGACGTGCCGCTTTCTCTGCTAGAACTTACTAAATACTCTTGAAGAGTCTTTAAAAGGTCTTCTTTGTCAGTTCGCGCTCCTCTCCCTCCCGCTCTTCGGGTTTCCAACGCCACGGAGCTGCAGAAGCTGGCTGCAGCAGAGGAACGATCGGGCGAGAGCGTCGGCGAAATAACCTGTGTCAATATGGAAACGGAGCGAAGGAAGAAGACTGGCGGCCCGCAGGACAAATGCACCCTCTCTCGAGAGCTGTGACAACGCCAACGATGTCGAGACTCGCGCGCCGGGCGCCGGGCGCACGCGTCGTCACAAAAAAGGATGCCGGAAGGCAGAGGTGAAAAGGACGCGGAGCGGAGCCTCCGACCGGGGTAGCTGTGCTACGAACGCCTCGACGAGCCTCACCTTCAATGTAATTTGCATGTTTCCATAGTAATTAATCCTCTCGTTTGCAAAAACCCCTGTCGCCCATCGATCGCTGTGAGAAATCCTCGCCGCTCTTAGACGCCACTAGAAGGGGCTTTAGGGGACAGCCAGCGATACCGTAACAGCTGGACAACACTTAAAGGTCCATGCCAAGCGTTCGTTGCCACCGCCTCGGTTTCCTCTCCCCTGTCTCTCAACAATGCATGAGTGAAATATACTGCTTGCGCTTTTACATATGCACAAAATAATTATTTTTGCTGGCAGACACGGCCGCAAAACGGTGTGTCCTCCGCTCGCTATGACGTTCGACGTTCGCAGGAAGGACAGAAGGCAGGCGCGCAGGCCACCATAATCTTTTCTCCGAGAACGAAATCTTATAAGGTCTTATCGCGCGGGCTGATCTGCATTTGCGATGAGTCTATCGACTGAGTCGAGTCAACGGCACAAAGATAAAATGAGGACGAAACGGGAGAGGGAGAGAGCTTGAAAAGAAGTTCGAAACGCGGGAGTGTCGTTGCATGGAAGGCGAATCGGGCACAAGTTCATCTCCGACTATTTTTTGCGAGGCCGCGCGAAACACGCCGGGGGCTTTTACCGACTTAAAGCCAGGGAAGAGCAAATTAATGCAGTGGATTGACTTGCCCCACAAGGATTGCGTGCGCCGAGTTGAGGAGACGAAGCCTCCTGTTTTTTTGCGAGTGCGATCAATGCGCGAACAACGCTACTCTTTGCCACTAATTATAAAAGCTTAGAAGAAAACAACTCGAATTCATCAAGCCAAATCCTCAACATGCACAAAAACACAAAGAACCAAGAGCGGTCTCTGGGCGATGCTGATGGATTTATCGGGAATACGTAGCGCTGTCTTCAGGACCGCAATGAGTCCTCTTCGCCAAGTGAGGTCGAGGAGTATTTATGCCTAGTGCAGCTTCCAAAAGGTTCATTTTTTGTAGACGCCACAAAGCTCGGCAGTGATCATTATCGGCTGCAGTTTGCAACAATTTCTTCGTCGCTTTTAGAAACTAGTTCCGCTTGTCATATTCATGCTTCGATCAAACTCATCGGCAACGGCGACTGAGTTTCAAACTCATCGGCAACGGCGACTGAGTTTGAACACGAGTGTTCAAACTCATCGCTCGGCCACTGTTGCCGGCAACACAGAGCAACAGCATCGGCGACGTTGTCCTGAGTTTGAACACCTTGTTGCCGTCGCCGTCGCCGTCGCTGTTGTCGTTGCCGGTGAGTTCGAACGTAGTGTCAAACAGATTCCTTGGATGATGACGGTGGGTATGATTTTTGCCAATTACTTAGCACTGACTGCCCGTGGAATGTTTTGGAACAATGTACTTTTCAAGATTTAAAATACAAAAACAGGAAAACCAATGTTCGGGAAGACGCTAAGTGTACACATTTGTGCCAGTGTGTAAACATTGCATTTACCGTTCTATGTAGAAAATCTACGTACAAGTACTGATTAATAACAAAAGGAGCAGTACGTTCCCATGCACACTTTTGTTTTCGAGCTTATTGTTAGCCTATGTACTTCTCAATCAATCGACTTGAATTTCGACAGTGCCCTGCACTGCAAGACGCCTCTCGTGACGCTAACAGAAAGAATGTCCACATTGCGCACGCCGATCAATGTGACAAACGGATGGCGATCTCCGCAACAACAATAACAAGAAGACGAGAAGACTGTGCAAATTGACGCGGTAAACACTGAAATAACCAAGAAAATTTTTTCGGCGAGCGCGTTGCACGCACCAAGTTGGCTCTATCCGGACTCTACGAATTTGTGGCTGTTGAGATTCTAGAAGATCGTTGATTTCTGAACTGTACCGGTGATAACAGTGCACTTAATGCGGATCACGTTTCTGTTCTTTGATTTCCTAGTCACGCGGCGGAACTTTTGCGGCAAATAGTGCTTCTAGTTTGTTGCTCTTATAAAGTCTTTTTCTGTCAACGACATAACCTGAATCAAACCTCTAAAAACGGTTTTCCATGTATTCGCAGCCGGCCACTCGAAAGTGGCCACTCGAAAGACACACAATTGCTAAACAAAAACAACGATTCCACTGTGCGCTTGTCTCTCGCTTTTCTGTCGTCAAACACGAATGATGTCTTCAGTCGAAGTGGCCGAATTTAAAATTAGCAACAAAAAACCGTGTGAAGTTTTACCAAATCGGCGTCTTCAGGCAGTCAGCATCATAAATATCGTTCCTTGGAACGATTTGCACTTAGCCAGTGCTAGTCAGGTCTTCTTTGACCCTCCAAAAGCGCATTTCCGCTTCATTTTTCGTCCCTCAATTTTTATTTCAAGCAAGGCAACAAAGAGCGCGGCAGAAATCTTATCTGCTTCCTGCATTTATTTCTGATCGTTATCGTTTGCTTTGTGGCGTTGTCTGAACGGTTGTAACCGTTACGGGCCAACAAAGCAAATACCAAACTGAACATTGCGTATTACTTGCATATCAGCGTTGTACAAACACCGCCAACTTTGCGGACCAGTGTTTGCTTAAAGGCGACTTAACTTACGCAGGATCGGCGGCGTCATCCCGAGTCAGGTTTTGCAATTGATTTCTCACCTTTGGTCTCAAAGGTCTGAGTGAGTCAAAGAACGAGTTGACTGCAATCAATTATCCAGCCGGTGAAGGCAGTTCGCTTGCAAAAGAAGCTCTTTTGCAACAATTTTTGATTTCCTGATAGCGCGAAAACGGGCAAAACGGAGATGTCAGGTACATTTATTTTGCTGCTGCTTGCGAGGCTTCGGATTCCGTTCGGGTGACCACTTTTGAGATGGTGCAATGAGTACACAAGACTGTTTAAGGAATACCCGAGCATTGAAATGAAGAAGTGACAGTCAGAAATGTTCTTCGCTTTTACGGAACATTTACGGACAGGTAACAGCATTGAAATGTTTGTTTCGACATTTGATAGTGGGACTGACATGAGTGGAGTATATCTGAAACGTGGGATGAAAGCATGAAGCATTTCTCAAAATAGTCAATTCGAAAAGCGGGCTTAAAAATAAATGAGTTTCCGGTGGACGGAAATATACGTTTTCAAACATTCCTGAGGGAAATCTAACGGAATTTCAAATATTTCATAAAAGAATAGCTTCCCATTGTTACATTGTAATATCTTGAGCGAAACCGAAATTTTTTCTGCGTTTTTCGGCAAAGACCACACGACAGCTAGTTGTCTCCTATGGTACTTGAAAACCCGTTGCAGTGAGACGTGTTCAGATCCGACAGATTGATGATTGAGTGAGTGTCGATGTATTGTGGTATTTGCCCATCATGTGCATGTTCTCTGCCCTTTTTATCCTCATTCAGAGAGTCAAATTGCACCTATGATAAGCCCTGTTTGTACTGTGTCTCATGTGGTCATCTACTCTCCGCGAGTGCCTCAAACCTTACGTCCACTGCGTCAAACATTAATCTTTCGGAATCCTTTTACAGAGTACCAAAAAGTGGCTAATCTTCACTATGCGTTTTGTGGTCTGCTCCTCCTTCTGCCTCGTATCACCATCGCGCTGATAAGCATAAATACGGACATCCTTTTTTCGCAACGCCACATCCTTGTGTTGATCAATTCGGCGAGAGGTGCGATGTTTTCTCCTTTTAAGTGGCAGACCGGGCATTTGCCACTTGGTGGCCCTCAATTTCAAACGTTGTTTACCCTTTTTCCCAGCTTCGCCTTTATGTTATTTGAGGCTCTCACAGTGATACCAAGTCATTGCAGAGCTGTCCAGCATGGTGTCAGTGGCGTTCTACTACGCTCTCCACATTGTCAGCCTGGCGATCGCCACGCTTGCCGATGTTCCTCCCCAGAAAGTGTTTCCCCCGGCCGTCGAATTTCGGCGGTTATTGATCGAGAAGCAACTTAAAGTGACTTCCATACAGGAACTCAATGGGATCATGCAGAACTTCTTCGCCACGGAGAACTCCACAACGCTGGAGCACTGGAACAGGGGACTCCCGACAGAAGAGGAAAAGCAGGAAATGGCAGCGGTAAGCTCACGTTTCCTGCGAACGTTTTTATTATCCTTTATTTTAGCTGATTCGGGATCTTCTGGAGGCCGACAACTTTATGGACTTTAACAGCGTTTGGCTCCACAAGAAGTATCCATCTCTTTCGCAGTCCGTGATGGTAACCGTATTTAATGTAAGTTCTTTATGCGTCATTTCATTTTTATTCTGAGTGAATTTAGAAGGGAAGATATGCAATGGTTCACGAAATTCAGCTGGTCAACGAGAAGTTCGCCCGCATGTGGGGTTACATCGTGGTCACAAACAAGAGATTTTCCAAGCGCTCTCTGCACCACTCGGCTGCGCACTTCCAGTCAGACGGAGATGTC
Source organism: Steinernema scapterisci (assembly GCA_000757745.1). Taxonomy (NCBI): domain Eukaryota; kingdom Metazoa; phylum Nematoda; class Chromadorea; order Rhabditida; family Steinernematidae; genus Steinernema; species Steinernema scapterisci. Next base: position 25,628 of record KN166112.1, read on the forward strand.
TGCAACCAAGCGGCTTCCGTTTTTGAGCAAACGAATTCAAGAACACTGGTGGTTGCGGGAGCCAGTCGCTTTTCGATCAAGGGGTAGGCGCGAGCAAAGAGGGGCTCTTCATAATGCGGACATTTAGGGACAACCGCAGCCCTTGTCAAACTTTGTATCAGGTCGCGGACGCCGCTCACGCCTGTTACACAATGTTTCAAACTATGAATCTTGCTGTCTTGGCTACCGTCAACAAAATGCCGGATTCCAGTGAGCACAATTTCATCCAGTGGCACGGAATGGCCGAAACGAGTTGTGCCCAATCGCCGGTCTTTGTTAGTACCGGCGCAAGGGGAGAGCATCCTCTCTACAACAGCTCATCTATTCCTGCAAACAAGGTACGGTCTACCTCCTTTCTGATTCTATGTTTCTAGTCTTTGTTTTTTCAGCTTGTGTCGCGACTTAACGACCACATGGGTCGTGTCGTGGCTCACACTCCACGCACCGATAAAAAATGCAGACTTATCGCCTCTTCAAATGTTTTTGGCCGCGCCATCTACGGTGTTCCAGCTGATAACGTTTGTGACACCAGAGCAAATGATCAGGTATGACGACTTAAAAGCACAATTAACTGATAATATGTGCATCAGGACGTAACGGGGCGTTTCGTCCACATCGAGCAGAAACGCGAGTTCCGCGACAGTTGGAACGTGTGGGCCGACGTCGTGAATGCTGTATTCTAAGAAGAACGATATGGGTGTTTCAGGGACATAGATCTCTTTATTAGAAGTCTCCATAAATATCGCTGTTACAAGAGAAATAAATTAACTTCCTCCTACTTAACCTCAGCAGACCTTGTTGTCGTCTTCATCGGTCATAACAATATTGTCTATCGCTATACGGGCTTTCTTCGCATTCTGACCTAGTTTTGCTATCCAATAAATTTTGGTGTCGCTTGGCAGCACCGCCATAAAATCGTGTTTCCACCTCGCCGTGCTTTCTTCGGCGTCGATTGGGAAGCACTTGTCCAGCTCCCTCTCGCTGCTGTCCTGGCACACAAACAGGGTCACATTTCCGAGCTGCAATGCATAACAACTGCAACGTTCTGGCAACCAAAAATTTTGCTCACCTGCTTATTGAAGTCAAAATGCAAACGAGCGGGGGCGTTCAAATGGAAAATCGGTGATTCGAGAATGGAGACCGTTCCCTTCTCAAACAAGGTGGTCTCCATACGGTTGTGTTGCACTTTGAACATGCTCAAGCTCTTTGGAATCCGCTCCGATCTGTATAAGCAAGGCGTGTTTCCAGAGAAGTCGCACGAGAGAAGTCGACAAACATTCGAATCTGGAGCCGAACTGAGACTCGACAACGTTTTCGTTTTGATACCATGCTGCCGGACCGATGGACACACTCCTCCCTGAAATTGCACAATTTAAGAAGTGAAAAATGAGCAAGTGCGTACATTGTAGGCAATATCGTCGATTAGAACCATTCCCGGGTTGTCAGCTTCTGCTCGGAACGAGATTCGGAACGGATGGGACAGCGTTGGAATGTCTGTCAACAGAGCTCCGCCTTGTTGGGATACGGTAACCCTTTGACAGTCAATGACCTCGGGGCTTCTTCCGTCGAGAAGACACACAGAGAGACTGGTTTCACCGGTCGTCCAGTATCTGAGCACCATATTTCAGAGTATGATCACACATTTGAACATACCTGAACGACAGAGTAGACTGATTCAAGTTGCACTTGATGGTCTCCGAAACGAGCGATGCGACCTGTCCTGGCCGCGTGAAGTTGACGACTCCGAATTCGTCCTCTATAAATTAAACTCAGTAATTGTTGACAATAAACATTGTTAAACCTGGTAAAGACGACGAATCAGTAAGGGACAAAAACTTGTGCATATTTATGGGTCCACTTCCGACTTCCCATTGCACTTCCTCGCCGTCGTTTAGGTTCGCCCAGTTACAGTCGATTCCACGACGCTCAAAAGAGCACGCCAGGTCTTTGGAAGTGTAGATTGGTTTGTTCAGAATCAACGACAGCAGAGGAGTAGTGTAGTAAGAAGAACCAAAGTCATGGACACTCAATGCCTCAGAACAGAGCACCGCTCGGTAGTTAATGTCATCAATGGCGATCATGCTGTCAAAATCGGGATTCGTGGAGTCGACGCGCACGAGGAACTGAATATAGAGGTTAAATGAGAGTCGTTGAACGAGTTTGAGACTCACGAAGAACGAGTTTGTCTGTTGAAATTTGAACTCCACTGGTGAAGGGGATTGAGACATCGGTACATTGTGGCACTCGAGGTCCACCATTTCCATGTTCACAGCGCATACACTAATGGCAACATCCTTGGTAGCCCAAAATCTGAAAGCAAATAAAATGCGATAATTAAGCAAAGTGGAAGTTTACCGTATGGAGAGAACAGCTTCTTGGTCAGACTGACACTGAACAGGGTCACTTTTCAAATAACGGAATGGTGGCTTCGAATTCTGTTCGATGTAGTAGAAAGCAAAAGGACCTTTTGGTGTGACGTACGTTCCTGTTGCGTTGAAAAATATCGCGGGCGGTGGAGCATTGTCGGCCCTTCTCCAGATCTAAAAAATTCAGGGATTGTATTTGAGAGTATTCTGATGCACGTTAAGAACAGATACAGTTAATAGAGTCTGAGCACATACCGAAGTTCCGTTGCCTCCATCACGCCATCTGCACTCCTTTGCGAATGAGTCACAATTGAGATCGGAAGACGCCTGGATCGGCTCGCCTTCTGACGACGTTATCAAAGGCGACGTCTGGAAATCACTTCCGAGATCGACTAAACAGCGCGCATTGAAGCGATAAACGAGATAAAGAGACATACTGTTGACTTTGCAGAGCGATGCATCGTAGAGAATGTTGTCGATCATTACAAACGCGCCCTCTGGGTTCTTGATATCGTAGGCTCGAATTCCCAATCGGAAGGGTGAGTCTTTTGGAGGAATCTCGACAGAGCATTCCGTATTCAAATGGACGGTTCCGCAATCGACATAGGGCTTCTCGGGAAGGATGACGACGTGGCCTTCGTTGTCCAGCTCGACAATAACCACTTCCACTCGAGCCGCATTGTACACCCAATACCTAAAGCATGTGATATTGCACAATCAGGACGGCATAACTGATGTGTATACGTAAATGTGAGGACTCCGGTGTTGTTCTGGCAAGGGATCGGCGAACTGTAGAATATCGCGCTTTTTTCGCCCTTCTTGCGGTCTCCAACAAATATTAATTGTTCACCTGAATAAAATGACAATCGCATGTTTAACCCAAAAAATGCGAACGATGAGAAATTACCTTCACGCACTTTCGACGGACCGGGACGCACTTGCAGAATGGGAAATTCTGCGTGCTCAGTCTTCTTGAACAGGTGGAAGTCGAGCGAGTCGACGTTCCCGCGCGCGTTTCTCCAACGGCACTCTGAAGGATTGTCGAAATTGCAATTTAGGTCCGATGAATGACGAATCGGTTTGGCAGATTCTCCTAAAAAACAAAGTTACAATCAACCACTCGAATTAAGTTTTGAATTAAATGATTTCCTTTTCGTGGGATATATATTTGGGCCCAAACCATCCTTAATCGCATTAGGAGACCAGTTTGGACTAGGAAAAGTTTTATTTAACAAAAAGCGGACAAGAGCAGAGTAATAAATACAAAAATTAGTTAATCAAATGCAAATTGGTCTGCTACCAACCACCGGGACACATCTGCTGCAGAGTTTGAAGCACGATGCGATGACCCTCCACTAACTCCCCAAAACTCTTTGAAACTCATGCTCATGAATATCATAGACACAATCAAACTACTTACCAGACTCGTGCAAGCCTTTCGGCACCCACTCGATTCCGAGGTACTCATGCAATTTTTCCCGTTCAGCTTCATATCCGGGCATACATGCTTCAGCTAAAAGAATAAGATAGGCGACGAATCAATGTAAAAATCCACACTAACCAAATCCAGAAAGTAACACTATTAGGAAGAACAGGTTCGAGAGCGGCGGTGTCATCGGGATAGAACTGACTCTTTGAAGAAGGGATGATGGGAAGGGATGGTCGCGAACAAGAAGAGAAAGTCCGCGCGCGCAGCGACTGGTATCTCGCGAGAACAAATGAATTCAAATCCATTTATAACGGCGACAGCTTTCGCTTTCAACATTTCATCACTCCTTAAACTGAGAGTTGCAGCACATTCACCTTCTCTGTTACACACATATAACGCTGGCAACCCTGGCTTGTGGTCACTTGTCTAGAAAGCAACAATGGACTCGTTTGCATTGTGGGCTCGTGGATAAGCCGGGAATGGTCAGACGATGCCTAGGGGGATTTCTCCTCCACTGGTTTAGATGAATCACCAAATTTGCTCTTTCTGTACTTGGCGCTTGACCACCGTTCCTTTCCGGGTACATCTGCGTAGGGGTACATGTCGGAATAAAAAAGAAAGTTGATTGAAGACGAAGATCGAGTGGCTTCAGTTTTGGAACTTACTTGAACTTACGCTTCAACTTATTAGTTCTGACGTCACTGATGCAGTATCGAATCACTACATGGTAAATGGTCACTTTATAGCGTTATCAAAGTGAAATAATAATTAACAGAAACCAATTTCAAAAATTTTCCAGCGAGTAGTCAATACTTGAACGCTTGTCTCTATTCTCTAATTATTACCCGTACTACTTTTTCTTTGGATTCAATGAATAGGAATGTTGGCACGTTTGTAAAACTTCCCATTCGGCCTTGAATGCTTGCGTGGGATCTTGAGGAGCAGCCATTGGTCCTCCGGTCATCTGATCCTCCATAATTTTAGATGTTTCAGCGGCATTTTCTTCTCTGAGCACAAGCGTGTAAATGGAGCGTAGGCCGAAAACATTCAGGAAGTACCACGATGCGGAGGAAACCCATGCAGCGTCCAGCGAGGTCAGCTCGATTCCTCGCTGCTGCATGGGCTTGAATCTGTAAATCGGAATATTAGGAGAATCTGAGCATCGGTAGCGAACCTAAGGGTCAGAGGGAATGGAATTCGAGTGGTCAAAAAGCCCGAAAACGTCCAGTTGATCCATCCTCCAATAACGATCATTGGAACCATGTTCATCATGTTTCCCTTCAGCATTTCGACCATCGTTGAGGGATCCATTGCGTTCACTCCGCCGCCTTCTCGTTTACATCCTTGAGCGAGGTATCCATTGTCTTCATCGGTGAGGAACTGCTTCCGCATAACGAAAGATTTTTTGGGAAGAAGACGGCCATTTTCGCGGAGAAGTCGGGAGCGCATCATGTAGTGGCTGAAAGATGGGCAAATCAACTAAACCAAACACCAAGTCCACTTACTTATCCTGGATCTGTTGAAGACCCAGCTTCTTCTTAGACATGAGCAAGAGCGAGACGTAATGACGGAGAACCCCGATGATAAAGGTGATGAAGACGATGGGCACGAATACCCATGTTCGTATCGCTGGATCCAATACTAGGTCTGTCATCTAAAAAGAGGAGCGGCTCAATGTATGGATTCTCGAGTGGCAAGGATAAAACGCGAGAAATCTATGCAAAGTCATGCATATTGCGTGAAATAATCACAATCACACGCGGCCCTTAGGAGGCCGCGAATTTGATCCAGAATACGCCCAGATTTTTACAATTTCTCACAAGGGAAGTGTCCGATGTGGTCTCCTCCGATTTGGCTGAAACTTGGCGCGAAGGTTTCACAGGTTTCACAAAGCAATACGATATCCCAGCACAAAAAACAAATCCCCGTTGCTCCGAAAAACAGCTCGTGCTTGAATCGGCGCCATGTTCCACTATAAAAACAAATTCACCAACGCGATGATGAGCGATCTCCCGCCACGGGAACCCCGAGGCGGCAGTGTAGGGGATACGGTGGAGTTTGGATTTTGGCGCTGTGCCCGAGATGGCTCAGAGCCCAGCAATCCCGGCATCCCATTTTTAGACTTTGGAACATGGAACGTATATAGGCTTTTTTTATAGGCTTTCAGAATCTTCTTGCCGACCTGCCACCAGACATGACTGGTCTCAAAATCTTTTCTAAAAAACACTGACAAGTGTCCGATGTGGTCTCCTCCGATTTGGATGAAACTTTGCACGAAGGTAGTAACTAAGAAAACCCCAAAGTTGCAGCTTCCCTAACCCAATCAGTGAAAAGTTATGGTCACTTTTAAGAGCCAAAAATGCAAATTTCGTCAAATTTTCTTTCCGTTTAGTGCGCCTTTGACACAAGTTTATGGGTCAAAAACATTGGAATAGCAATAAAATTAAGCGAAAAACTTAATTCGAGGCTGAAAATTTGTGTGAAACTTATTTTTCCGTCTTGGAAGCCCATAAATGTCCAGATGCTTAGCAGTGTCCGATCTCTCAAGAGAATGCGGTTTCAACGTGGAAAACTGGCGTAGTTCACATGAACTTATGTTCATTTCTCATTTTTATTGCTTATTCAACGTTTTTGCCCGATAAATTTGTGTCAAAGGCGCACTAAACGGGAAGAAAATTCGACGAAATTTGCATTTTTGGCTCTTAAGAGCGACCATAACTTTTCACTGTTTGGGTTAGGGCAGCTGCAACTTTGGGGTTTTCTT
>KN166113.1:5368-19214 GCA_000757745.1 Steinernema scapterisci
GTGCAAAAGTATAGAAACACTTGCTGAAAGTGTACTTTTACTCTCTTTAAACGTTGCAAACAATTTTTTAAAGCATAGAAACGCGTTTTTCAGGCGATTTTAAGTATCAGTTATAACCATAGCCAAAGGGAAATATTTGTTAAGAAAATTCAAAGCTTTGAAGTTTAAGTCAGATTTTAGCCAAAACTTACCGCAACAACCGTTTTGACCAGTTTTTTTTCCAATCTGCAGTGAATACACTTGAAAAACTGTTTAAATATTTTTCCAACCGAAAACTGCAAGAAAATGCGCATATATTAAACCGAAATGGTCACGAAACCCAGAAATTTTTAGGACCCAGACACTAAAGCCTTTTCAGAATCGCCTAAAAGCTGGTTTGTCCGTGCTTTTTTGAGATTGATAGTCTTGTAAAGCGTGGTTAAAAACGTAAGGATACGTTCAGACCCGTGACGAACCCGCACCCGTGGTTCCCACGGCATGACTTGCACTGTTCATTAAAAGTGGAGTTTTTACTATGGAAATCAAGGATTTTGTCAACTTTCCTTGATTGCAGAGCACAAGTACATTGCTGGTCTGCCCCGGGTAAAAACACACTTCCAAGTTTTTTGGCTACGCTCTCGTGTTTGGGTCCTTAAAATTTCTGGGTACCGTGGCGCATTTTGTTGCAGTTTCCGGCTAAAAAAAAATAAATTTTGGTTAAAATTTGACTTAAATTTTTGAAGCTTCAAATTTTCTTAACAAATATTTTTCCTTTGGCTCAATGGTTATAATTAATATTCAAAATCGCGTGAAAACACGTTTCTAAGCCGCAAAAATTTGCTTGAAACGTTTACAGCGTGCAAACAGCGAGTACAATTTTAGCAAGTGTTTCTATACTTTTGCATACCTGTCTTAACGCCAATGTCGTGTTCGTTCCAGAACAGCCACAACAGAAAGCTCAAGTTTTGGGGACAACAGTGAAAACCCGCTTTTAAAGATTTTTGAAGTTTTTCACGTGGTTACAGTGGTTTTACTTCAAACAGCACAAAATGCCAGTTACTTAAACACTTTTGCTCACCAGTGTACGCCTTCCGACAACTCGAAAAGTTAAATGAAATTGCGATGCATGACTATTTACTACTTCGAAAAGCAAAAATCAAGCTTGAAACACTTATTCCTTGGGACACAGAAGCACTGGATGCATTATTTCACAAGTCTCAAATCCATCTTCGATGTTTTTCGCTGCTTTTTCCTTTTCGTTAAGAATGTCGAAGTAAGTTCTTGAATTACTGGATCGACCTCCCACAACTCCATCATAGGCAAGGAGATGGAATTCTCTGTTCACTCCGCACAGCGGAAAGACGTAGGCCTGACACACACATTTCTCCGGATTCGAAAAAACAAATCTGAAAAAGACATATTGGGTTTTTTTGTGCTATCAATTCTTACGTTTTTCCATAAGGAGTGACAACAGTGATCGCCTTGTACTGAAGCGTCGTATTTGACGACAGTATCAAACCAAGATGAGTAATCTTCTCGCACAGGTCCTAAAAAATTTGGTTTAAATTTTTGTGTTTAGGAGAAAAGTGTACCAAAGTGGTTCCATCGCAGGCAGTTGGAATACGAAACATCTAAACAAATTTTCATACTTAAATTGAAGTTTTACTTACGTGAAACTCAGCTCGTTTGCTAACGTTAGCAAACGGCGTGAATTTCGCCGTCTGAATAGAAATTCTCGGAGACCAACGAACGGGAACGTTTTTGCGGGCTCGAATAAAGACCATTTGAATGGGAACATCAGTTGTTGAGTTTGAACACTGAGCCATTTCCACTTTGACCTTAACATTAAAACTATTAACAGCTGCATACAAAAATACAGAAAACATACAGAAAACACTGGATTAGTGGCTTTCAAGCCAGGTTGCTTGATGTTGTAACTCTTTGTTGTGGCAGACTGCGATTCCTTAATAAGAAAAGCCGCAACGACAAAAGCAGTAAGATGAAAAGGTGGGAATCCGGCGCTGAACAAATACATGGCGACTAAAGAACCTGTGCAAAAGAGAGAAAGTGAATCGGATATAAATATGTTCAGTTGAACGGCGGTTCAGCCTCCAAAAGCAAGTTTGCGAACGCCCATCTGTCTTTTTTTCTATCAAGATCATTGAGTCTTCCCGCGATGACCTTCTGCTGTAAACTGCTCAAATCTGCAGAAATTGACGCGGGCCAGAGCTGAGAAAACAGATGATCAGTCAGTCGAGAAGGCGGGAGCTTTAAGATTTGCAATGTCCCCCAGCTGCGGCGCACGTACTCAGCTCTGAGAGTTAATACCTCAACCCGGTTTTCGGACAACTCACCGGAAAACAATTCGCCGGGCGGATGATTAATAATTATAGGATAAATATAATTATAAGGATAATTATAGGATAATAATATTCGCCGGAAATACAATTCGCCGGAAAGCAATTCGCCGGAAATTCGCCGGAACTTTAGCCGCATGTTTTAGGCGTCAAACCGCGCCATTCTGAGCTTTTTTTAGTTGTTTTAGCTATCGTGTGTAGGAATAGGGCGACAGTTCCAGGCCTGGGCGTTACTTCTTTGCAGCGGGGATAATACTTCAGGGCGACACTTTCAAACAGGCTTAGGCTTGGGCTTTTGCCTAGGTTCTGAATCGCCGAAGGCGCTGTGAACTGCAGGCTTCGACCTGCGAACAGGCCTAGGCATTAGTGCGTGTAGACTTGGAACGACATTTGCAAACCTGAATTTGTCTTTAGTAACCTTCAACAACTGAAAGAAAGCTGATTGTCACGGTTTGACGCCTAAAACCCGCGGCTAAAGTTCCGGCGAATTGTCTGCTCGGCGAATAGTTTTCCGGCGAGTTGTCCGGAAATCACCTCAACCCTCATTAACTTGCTAAGTGAAGGTTGATATTCAGGTAACCATGTAGCCACAATAAAAGAATTAAAGATTTATTAGTTAGAAGAGTTATTCCCAAAAATCTTTTAGTTTTAGCGTTTTGACTTTGGCAATGTCTTAGCATTGCAGCAACGGTTTCAGTGATGACGTCGTTTTCGAAGCTTTTTCCTTGCATTCATCCTTGCCAAGTACGCCACCATTCCATTGTGTTCTTCTTCATCATTCAGGTCTTGCTGCGTCAGGGTATACGGAGACAAGCTATAGCAACAAAACTTTTAATTAAATGTTTTAAAAACGCATTTTATGAAATTTAAAAAAGAAACTTACACAAAATCAGTTATTGTCGCAGGGAACAAAAAAAATTGCGGAAATTCGTCGTCTTTTGTGGTTCGGATACGGCAAACCTTGTTTGGTTCAAAAGGAATAAAATCTCCTCTGACCACGTTGTCATATTTCATGTAGCTGAAAAGATAATGTTAAAAAATTAGCCTTTGATACTCACTCCTTGTCGTATACAATAGTTTGATTGAAATGACCGTGCTCGTCGCTGTAAGCAAACTCTTTTAAACTTAATTTAAGGATTTTCAGCTTACTTCATAATAGAGACTTGATATGTAGCATCGTAACGGAGATTGTAGTAAAAGAAACCACTCGGCAGATGCGTTCCGTACTTGAATTTGAATAGCAAAAGGCCTCTTCGACCTCTAACTACCTCCGGGTAGTCCTTAGTCGCTTTTAAAACGGTGGGATCAATCGATAATTGCTCGACCTGAAATCCTCCGTCAAATTCATCCTGGATAACTTAGTCTACGTCTGGACTGCATTTTTTTCCGGGTGGTGGGCCTCCTCCAGCATAGTCCATAAAAGGCAACAGAAAATCGTACTCGTCCGCGTACCAAATTTCCTTTATGGGATCATAATAACTTTTGTCGCATTCGCAAAGATTGCCGGTTCCCTCGACGTAGTCATTGGCGAAATTTTTGTCTTGGCACTTCTCCCAAAGTTCTGTCCATTCTTGTTCATAAAAAAGGTAATATGACGGACTAAAAAGTTTTTTTGTTGTTTGCGAACATAAAATTGTAAACATACGCCTCTCGCACTTCTTCGGGAATTGTAACAGTTGTAAACTGAACAAAATCATCAAAGCACATGACCATTATTTTCGTTGGGCTGCTGTAAAACGGTTTCATTGTGTGACAGGGCGATTCGATGATGCACACGTCTCCTTAATTCAACTTTGCGAACGTAGTGCCTTTTATCACTTACTTGCTACAAACTTCTGACGTTCTATCTCATCCTCTAGGTCTTCTTCAGTGGTAAATTTTCCTAGAGAAATTCTAATTATTCCGCACTTCGTGAAAATGTGCATGTAATCATTTGCGAACATGCTGTAGTTACACGTGCGCTGGCGGAACAACGGTAGTTCTGGAAAAATCGTGCGGTTTGGAGTTCGTTCCAAAATATCCTCTAGTTCGGTTGTTAAATTAAGCCTTAAAATTTCACATTTACTATGTCTAAAAACAATCTTACACTCTTTGCTTGTTTGGGATCAGCAGCGCATAAGGAGAGTGCATTTCGTCAGTTTTCACGTATCTTAAGGTACATTCGTAGTCCATTTTCACAGGAACGTTTTCCCCATAACTGTTTTTGAAGAAAGTGTGATAATGATACCTAAATTACGTGGAAAAACTTTTTCAAAAAAATAGAACAACCTGTTTGGAAAAGCCGCTTGAATAAAAAAATTCTTCTCTTTTTTATTTGCCACGTTGAATTGTCTTGGACTATAATTCAACAAATTAATATCAACTAATAAAAAGTAACTTACTCTGGAGATCCTTTTATAACAACACCATCAATCACTTGACTCAAAATTCGCTGATGGTCAAACGCCAATCCTTCGACTAGCACAGTTTCAAGATCATTATACTCCCAAGTCGGATCAAATGTCAACTGTGGAGCCTAAAATATAAAAAAAATTGTAATTTTTTACTACTTATTTTTAAACAATGGACAAGAACATTGTTCCGGCTATTCTAATTAAGTATTTAAAAAGGGTTTGAACTTACCAATACGTCTTGTGTACAGCGAGCTTTCTCTCCTTCCACTAGAAAGTCTGTAACAGCACTGTTATGGTCAATAAAAACTTTAGCAGTAAAAGTCTTGTCGGCAAGCACGTTAGCATACAATGCTTTTGTATGCGGATTAAAAACCGCTAAATCCATATTGCAGAATCCTTTTTCTATGCCTTTATAGACGTATTCCGTGCTGAAATCCTTTCTTGGTCGCTGAACTTCAGCAAAATTCAACCACGGGTGGGCACCGGCTGCCGACAGATCTTCATAACGCATCAGCTCCCTAAAATATTTTGGAAGAAGTAAAACACGTAAATAATTAAAAAAACCAATTTGGAAGGAACGTTTTTTGAACACATTCTTTTGGAGCACCCCAGCAGTATTTGACTAAGCTTTGGCTTTTTATCTTTGGTTTTTTCAAGTTTACCTTTCTTTAGTCGCTTCCATGACACGAGCTCTGATTACAGAAGACTTATCTTCGTTTGTTGATGGACGATCATAATTGACTATCAGTATTTCAAAGGTATACTTATCATAAATAAATGGTTTGATTGTTCCGGCAATTCCATTTTGCACGTGACAATCTATGACATCAGATATTGATATCAATATTTGAAAAGATGAAAAACGTACCTTTGCCGAGCTCAGTTACAAGATTGTCAATGCGTTCTCGAGTATCAGTTGAGTTGATATGAATTCTAATCATACCGCATCGGTTGAAGAAGAAAAGATGATTATCCAAAAGCAAGCTTATGTCACACATCTCATCTGAATGAAATCGAGTGATTAACTCATTTTGGAACTGAGACAGCATACAGTTAATTAGATTTGGGTCCGCTGAGATTTTTAAAGGCAGAACAGCAAGAAGAACAGTGAAGAAGAAGGACCAATCCATTGGACCAATCCACCTTGGGCGAAAGCTAACGTCGTTATGCCCTTGTGAAGCAGGCAGGCCACATATATGCGTTGAATTCTTGACACGTGGACGGTCAAGTCTCAGCATTTCATTAAGCAATTCTAGGCCTCCAAACAACTTGCCTGTCGGGTTTGCTGAAGAGGCAATTAGCCGGAAATATTCAGTGGACATGTAGCCGAGCTTTTCGTTACTGAACTCGTCTTTGGTAGTTTTAGCTAACAAACAAAGTAAGAAGGCACTCTGTGAAAGTTTCAGGTTTGAGGCGACACTTTTCAGCAGCGCGGTGTGTGACAGGAATGTGCGGAATTCCGTTCTGACATCCGAAAACTCGGAATTTCCGGGGTTTTGAGACTTCCGACTTCTATCTTCCGATTTCCGTTTCAAGAAATGAACTCGCTAAATCGTGTCGCTTTTGAGTTTTGTTCCGACCCGAAAACTTTACGGGGTTTTTAAGCTTCCGACTTTCGTTTCAAGGAATAAATTTGGTCTTCCGAGTTCCGGCTTCCGTTGAAAAATTTACTTTCGCACATGTGTGGGATTTGAGTTACCATAACCGGTTTAAATGTTTTTCAATTTTGTTTTGCACCGTAGGCACTAGATGACGTGGAGCAGTCTCGGAGCTGCTGTTTTAGGTTTATGCGACCACACACGTCTTATTCACCTCAAAAACCCAGAAAAAAGTTCAGATTGGAATAGGTAAACATAAAAAAGCATAGCTAAATTTCCGGAAAATAGTATGTTCAGCGAGCTGCACAGGCACTTAGCGTTGCTTAAAGCCTGAAATTCTAGAAACATAGTTACTGATTTCAGTGTTTCTCGTTTGTAGTTTGCGTTGCTTCCATTTATTGAGAATTTCTACGAAAATTATACAAAAGTTTGACAATTACTAAACCCCAAGCAATTAATATTTTCCGTATACATCGCACTACTTTCCCATTAAATTCCATTTTAAAACACCCAAATTTTTAAGTAAAACGGAAGAACAGGTTGTGGAAGATCGACTTTTCGCTTAAAATTGTTTTTTTCGTCAATTGTAAATTCGAATGGAGTCGTGAATCGTCCAGTAGCCTTAACATCTTGTGGAACAATAGTTGTACTAGCCAGGTTTTCATGGTTAGCCAGAGATGTGTTAGTCACAGTTTGATTCAAAAGGACTGTGCTGTACAGTCCCATAGCCATACATCGAGGGTGCACAGCTGACGAGATGCAGCTTGACATGAGCCTCAGTCGGGACTGCAGAGCGTTAGGTTGGCTAAAGAAAACGATAAGTAGCTTGCAGCTGTACAGATCTTACATGAAATTCAGGATTCCTCGAATGTTGTTGTTGAAGCATTGCTCAACGTGGTTCCATAAGGTTTCATTGCTCGTCCGTTCAGCTGACTTGTCTGCTTTGCAAGTCATTACATGAAAGTTTTCCCATTTCTCTTCTGTTTTTGCATCTGTACTTGTCAAAATGCTCAAAGCAGGGTTTGTGGTTTCGCTGCAGTGGGTACGGTTCTGACAAGGAAAGAAAGACGACGTTGTATTTTCAAGATTGAATATAAGGTGCGAGTATCCCCTGAAAAGTCTTGCAAAATCTAAACGCGAAAAAGATTCTTACTTTTTCTCAGGAAGAGTTGTCTGAACGCACTCGACAAACTCCGAAAAACTTGTGTTTGCTATTCTGCAGTTTTGTGTTCTTGGTTTGGCTACAATAACCGATGAAATGAATGCCTCATTTTTGTCAGCATGGAAAACTATGTTAGACGTATCGTTGTATTTCGCTTCGTATTCCGTTAACTGTGAAAGAAGATTCGAAAACGTGCCGTTTTTAATTACTATAGTTTCCTTATACTTAACCTAAAAATCAAATTACCAATCAAGACTATCAAACATACATCTAAATTTCACAAAATGTTCACATTTACTTACGTTTATGTGGGTGAGAAGACGCTGTACGTTTACTCTGTAAAACTTGATGATGGCGAAATTCATCTTGTAGAGAATGCTTTTTGAGTTGGATTCATGAATAATAGGGATGCAGTATTTGGCTGTTACACGCTAAAAAACTTTGAATGCAAGAAGTTTGACTACTTCAATTACGATTTTTTCAATCATAGACATGATGTAATTCATCGTATCGCAATAATCTTTTACTGTTCCATTCGATTTATCAATTCTTCCAATCATAAAGTTGTTGTCCAGCTCCCACTTTTGAAAAGCCTGCAATTAAAGAAAATAGAATTTGTAGCTGATAAATTTGGTCATACATTTAAGATAAATATAGGAGAACCTTCTGCGCTACACCGGTAATCAGCTTCTTCTTTGTATCTTTCTCCAAGATCGTTATCACGAGTTCCTCCCAACTCATACGAATAAAATCTCGTAACGGCATTATACACCACATTGATTGGCAATTGAAAGTCCTGAATATTATATTTAGAGTACAGGACAAAACTATGTGAAAATATCGAGGGACTTTCTACTTAAAGGCAAGAGACTTTCTATGGACTTTCTGTAAAAATCCCTTTAAAAAATTAACGTTTGAAAACGTACATCATCGAATTGTGCTTTATCTATTGTGCCCTCCACTTGGTCAATCATTTCATAAATGCGATTTTCCACTTTTGCTAATTCAACGTTAAACGTAGCTAGTTTTTCGCAAACCTTCTCCATTTGTACTCGAAGCTAAAGTTTGTTAAAGTGTAAGATGGTTGCAAATATTCTTACTGAAGATTTCGGGGAAATCACTTTCACAACTGAGGAAACAACCTCCATCACTACTTTGGCAAACTTCATGACGGACTCTAATTGCTTCATGGGAATTTTGCTAAAGACTTTTTCAAGACTGTTCTTCATCTTCTTGAAAAGTTTTCCACCTTTTGAGCTAAGCTTGTTTGCATACTTAGACAATCCTAAAAACAAACACTTCTCTATACTTTATGAATGTTACATATATCAACCTGTTCCATCCAAAGCTTTTTTAGCAGTGTCCTTAATAAAGTTCCCAACTCTTTGAACCTCTCTGTGGAATTCGGGCGGTAGTTTTTCATAAGCGTTCATGGCTGTTTGTCCAAATTCGTCGACTTTTTCGATGTAACCTTTCCACGTGGTTAGATTCTGGTAGAGAGCTAAAAGCATTGGGTTTGTTTGGAGCAAATTCAGTATTTTTTTCAGTATTCAGTAATCAGTATTCAGTAAATTCAGTGATTCAGGGATTTTTGGTATCACCTTGTATAATAAGACAAGTAAGACTTTAAAGAAAGTTTTGAAAAGCACTGTGATTCGTGGACTTTTTGGACTGGACTGTCAAAATCAAAACAACGAAAGGCTAAAACATATGTATTCTATTAAAATGGCGTTTTTATACTTTGTCAATTTTCGACTATTGTAGTAGCGTTTATCAATATTTTACTTTAGCGGTTTTGTTTGTAAACGGATGTAAAAAATTTGAAAATGTCAGTTTGAAATCTAATAAGGAAAATATGTTGAAACAATTTCAAACAAAAAATAAATGAAAAACTTACTGTCTGCTCTTTCCAAAACCT
Organism: Steinernema scapterisci; assembly: GCA_000757745.1. Taxonomy (NCBI): domain Eukaryota; kingdom Metazoa; phylum Nematoda; class Chromadorea; order Rhabditida; family Steinernematidae; genus Steinernema; species Steinernema scapterisci. Next base: position 14,776 of record KN166113.1, read on the forward strand.
TTCCAAACGTTTTTAAAGCTGTTACCATAGGCATTTGGACAGCTGCATACTTCTCGATAGCATTAGAACGCTTTAACAAAACTTTCCCGGCAAAGTTATCCATCACATCGTCTTGATAATTTTGTGTTTTTCCTCGTGCTTCGATATCCACTATCAGCTCATCAAATGAACTGATATGATTGACCAAGCTTAGAACGCCTGAAAACAAATTTTTTAATTTCAGTTATTTTTTTCTTGACCTAATTCAGACAAGTTTATCCAATCAAGAATTATGAGTGAGAAAGGTAGGCAACCACTTGGGCTCCCCAAACCGCTAAAGACTCTGATATTATTGAATTTGTTTAAAAAAAATGCTTAAAGTTCATCTTTACCCGATGCTTCTTACACCCACTCTGACTCATCTCTCTGTTGATAGACTTGCAAGCCATGCTGGCAATAACGTATAAGATGTTTCACGGAAGAATCCCAAAGAATGCCCAAAGAATTTTTTCTCCTAGTTCATGCTTTCCCGCATCCAACGCATCACGTGCAGAACAGATCGTTTCCAGAAGTTTTATTGAAACACAATAATTCTCATTTGGAACCCAGCCCGTTAAGCACGCTAAAACCGCTTAACTTTTTCAAATGCAAACCATAATGTGGCTTAGCGTGTCCTTGTGTTTTTGTGTCGCTGTCCCTAAATGTCGTTGGTGGGTTTCTCTGTATAATCTCTTATATCTCATATTTCATCATAATTATCCTCACATCTCTATACACTTTTCCCACCTCTCAATAGATCTATAACTATTACGATATGTGTATACCTTTAAATGAATTAAAAAAAGAAGGGAACAGTGCGATCGCAATTTCGAGATTTAGCGTGTGTTTTAAGCAAAAAAAAATCTGTACCGTTTCCGTAGTTAATCATTTGATTTATTCCAGTATAAGAATCTGCGGCTTTTTGACGTTTCAGCAACTTGAGCAATAGCGCTTTAATACCTGTGTGAAAGAAATTCATAAATAAAGTATCGCTGGTGTTTTACCATGAAAATGTTCGGCTTTGTCTTCTGAAAAAAAGAAAATAAATAAATCTCAAAAAACAAACGTTACCTTTCCAGGCATTCGTAAAGATTGCTTCTTCGTTATTAAAACTGTCGGTTGCGTTCAATAGAATTTCATGTAGCCTTTTTTCTCTGGCTTTTTTGAGGTTTCCTTCGGCTGCGTCGCGAGTATTGTTGTTTCCAAATTCTTCCTTGTATTTTTTATATGGTTCCGTGTCGTTCATCAGTGCGTATGGAATTTGTGCTTTCGTAAAGCCAAGCACGTCATTTATACACGATTCTTCAATTTGAAGTCCGCAAGTAATTTTTAGCTCAGAGAACGTTTCACGGTCAAAACTTCGGAGCAAAACTATTATAAAAGCTTCTTTTCTCAAGCCATACAGAATTTCTTCCTCATTAGAAGGGGTTAGTGCAATCTTGTCATAAATCTTGAATAATTGTTTTGCTTTTTCTCTCATTTTATCTTCCTCTTGTCTACTCCAACCAGCCCAAGGAATTTGCGGCCGCAATTCTAAACAAACAAAAACCGACTGAATAATAATAAGAATTTTCTTACCATCCCTAATTTTGTAATATAAAGACTTCCCGTGAAAAATCAACTTTTCAAAACAGGTTTCGCCGATCGCTGCAAAATAAGTGGTAAATTTGGTTCAAAAAAGTGGCTTACTAGTAGTTATGTATTTGACCGCTGTGTCTTTCACATCTTGATCATAGATAATGCTACGCAAACGTTTAGCCAACCCTGTAAAATCGTTTTAAAAACCGTAACTTTACTATTTGTCAAACCTGTGCTTTTCCCAAAGTACTTGAAGAGCCTGCGTGCGAAACGTTCCGTGTTTGTTATATCTACAACATTAGTAATTAAAACCAAAATATGTTGTTTTAAACCAAAACGTTTGTTTTGGAAAATTACGAACAGTCTGTATGAAATTGAGACTGTTTAGTATGAATCATATTCCTTTAAAAACATTTTTGGATTGTTCAAGAAAACACAAATTTTTTTATGCATTAGTGCATGTACTTACTGCTTTTACAATAATGCATCTGGTTAAGTTCGTGATCTGAAATGAACCAAAATATAGCAACATTTTATTTGTTCTGTTTACTTACAAGTTGCCTTCAGCTTTCTCCGTAAGTAACCTCTGCCCATCATCGTATAGATCCTCTTTATTCCAACCTCGCTTGGATCTGGATATTGCCTTTTCGCTGCTTCAGCATGTGAATTGTTTCGGTGATAAAATATGGAGATGATGTTTTCCGCTTCCTTTATTAGTTTCATGCCATTCAGCAGATCTGAACAGGTCTGCTTAAAGAAATGGTCACACGACTTTTTGATTCTAAATTCAATGCGGTTTAGTTTCTAACATACCCAATGATTCGCGTTCCGTAATGGCCTTCAGGAAATCATTTGTTACTAAAACATTATAGACATCAACTTGTCCAAAGTGAAACTTTGCGTTTTAAAGCGATTTTTATTTTAAAGTTTGCAAAAAAGAAGGGCGTTCTGCAATCTAACATTCCGACTTCACGATATAGCATTCCGAATTGTCCAACCTTCCTGCCAAAAAGGATGTTTTGGTGCTTAATAAATTTTGGGGCTAATTAGCAAACTACAGTTTTTCGGGGTGTACTAAAAACAGCAAAAAGGAATCCAAAATTTGCGTGCAAAAGTTACAGAAACTCGATAATTGGTAAAAGTAGTTAAGAATACCATATATTATATATGTTTAACTTTTGGTTTGGTCACTATGGAACAAAGCATCATTTCCGATGAGCGCATCGTCATTGACCGGCGGTTTAAACGAGCAGAACAGAACCGAAGGCAATTACCTAAGGTATGAAAATTGAGAGCCAGCCTACGAATAATTGCAATTTCTATCAACTGTCGACTTTTACATATTAACAAGAAAGGTTACCTGCATCACTGGTAGACATAGCGTGCCACTGAAGAAACATAAAATCTGTAAAACAATATTTTAAAAATTTGGGCATAAAAAACAACGGTTTACCTTTGTCCATCAAATCTCTGTCCTGATCCCACATACCTTTTCCATAGTAGGCGATGTCTTGAACGTAATTGATCAACAGTTGTTCATACTTTTGCTTAAACTCATCGTAGCCGTTGACAACATATCTTTGTTTCACAAGTTGTTTGTGGATACTATTAAACACGTTGCCAAATTCTAAACAACGTTGCTAAAGAAAGTGCCTTAGCAAATTTGTACCTGGAGTTCGCATAAAGTAAGCCAACCAGCAGATTATTACTAAAATTACGCACAAAATCAAGATATACATGTTTAGCTAAATTGAAGCGTTTCGGAACTGCGCCCTACCTTCCGTGCGTTCACACTCCGGATGTTCGATCGTGTAATTCATTTTCGGATTTTTAGCTCATTCCTCGTGTTTCGCACGCCAATCAAAGTGACACTCGTGTTGTAATTCGGTTGGATCTATCGCCTTTGCGTAAAGCTCTTTCAATGCTAAAAGAAATGCATAAATTTCATTTAGGATTTGAAACTCGAAACCAACTTTTGAAAGATCCATCGGAGGGAATAACTGTTTCCAGCATTTCAAGATAGGTTTCAATAGGCAAGTCAACGAATGTTTCTAAGTTTGCATCAGTCCTGTCTCCTACAAAATAATTAGTAAGTATTTGACACAAAGTTTTTTATGTCTTAGGCCTTGTTCACAAGCTCCGCGGCGCGGCGGCTTTTTGTGTTCAGGAGTTCAAATGGCTTTGCGGCGTGAATAGCGGCGCGGCGCCACCCCTCCATACAAATGGCGCCGCGCTCGAATTTCGGCGGCGCCGAGCGCGGCGCGAAGAAATTCTCGACCTTTCGCCGCTTGCGTTTGCGATTTCAAGCATAGTCGGGCATAATCGGTTTGGAGTAATGCCGTTTAGATTGGAACCGATTGTTTCGCTGGAATTTTCCACTTTTGACCATATTTTCTGCGTTTTCGATGATTTCAATGCAATTCGCCAATAACGTTAAACGCCAACGTTAAAACACTGTAAAATGGCTGGAAAAGCTTCAAAAAGGCCACACCCAACAAGTGCGTGTATCATTTTGTCCCGGCAAAAATGGCCCAACTTCCAAAAACTATCCTCAAAACATGGAAACTTACATCTCCGTGCCGTTTTTCTACGTTTGTCGGGGTTTCTCGCTATGCTCTTTCCGTTAATAAACGCCGTTGTCTCCAAAATCTTTGACCCGATAGAGCGAAAATGTGGGTGTGTGTATCTTTATGACCATACTGTATCGCGCGGAGTGCTCGGGATGTGTTCACAAGCCGAACGCGGCGCGCGGCGCAGCACGGCGAGCGGCACGTCGAGCGGCACGGCGGGCGGCGCCCAGGGTGGTGTTCAGGAGTTTCCGCCAGTGCCCCCGCCGCGCCGCT
>KN166114.1:8308-28057 GCA_000757745.1 Steinernema scapterisci
GAGATGAGGACGGTGATTGTGGCTCGAAGCTTTCAGTGAGGGTTTGGCTTTTGAGGTGGAGATTTGAGTCGGAATAGGTTTCTGAGTGGAAAAAAGAGGTCCGGTCTTGATGAAGGGTCCATTAATACGACGAACATTTTGAATGAGGGCTGTTTTGGACAAGTTTTTGTCCCTGACGGACCGGTTGGAATCGCCACGCGGAGAGGTAAAAACCTTGGCATTGCGCTTTTTTGGAGCAGTCTTCTTGACTAACTTTGGGAGGTTTTCTTTGTCTGTAAGACATTTTTGGTCTCGAACGGACTGAGATGGGACTGATGGTGCGGAAAGTTCTTTGACTACGTCGTGGATGATTTCGATTTGGGTTGCTTGTGTCCATGGGACACCAACTCCAACGTCTTCGGCTAGGTACTCCTGACACAGCTTCTCAACGTGGGCTTGGAGGTTTCCTTGAGCTGCTTGTATCCGATACTCTTCAACTGCTTGCCTGGCTGCTTCTTGGGACGGCGATCTTTTGAACTCTGAAAAGTAGTCCTGGCTTTACTAACACAAACTTCTATTGCTTACCTTCCCAATCACAACTCTTGGCTTTCCTGGGAATCGGATGAACGACGGCTTCCACCACTATTTGACAGCTAGACGAGCTCTTCTTCCTCATCTTTTGCTCACGTGACACCTTTTGCAACAAGCCAACTTCCCCGTTCTCAGACTGCTTCAGAGACTCTTTGTAGCTTTGGTACAACCCCACATTGCTGGGAACATCTGTAGTCCAAATCGGCTCTTCTGAGGGAACAGTGTCAGTCTCAAGGTCAAGCGGGCGCTTTTCCTTTGTGGCAGTCCTGACAAAATAGACATCCAGAGGTTCAGAGTCGTCTTCGATGGAGGCGCGGAGCATTTTGGAGCTTGTGCCAGAGCTAGGAATGTTCAGGCTTCCTTCTTCGATGTTCCAGACTTTAGCGGTGTTGCTAAAAAATTAAACGCAAATTTCGAACTGAGGCGCACACGAGTATTTAGGTCCCGTAAAGGATCGTGTTTGTGTTTTGTCAAAAGTCAGGAGTTATTGCTCAAAGTCCCCTTAAATGAGCTAAAACGCTCAAAAACGACATCTAGAGCTTCCAATTCGCCTTATTTCGCGAGATATGAAATTGGGAGCTGCGGAGGAAGCTCAGATCAAGCTTAAAAGTTCAGAAAGGGTCTTCTAGATTAGAAACACATCTCTGAGTCAGAAGGAAGAATTCTACGCAATTCAGACACCTAGCAGAACCTAATCTCATTCTATAAATACTCCTTTGAGAGGAACATTGGCCAAACAAAACGAAGCCTACCGTAATCTTAGAACTGGCCAACAGATTTAGAACAAAGCTGATCTCAGTAATTGTTATTTTGCAGCCACAACTCATAAATTAACAATTGCTTTGTTGTTTTTACATCTTAAAGACTTACTTGATCCAGTGAGAACGGCACCATCGGAACTTGATGGCGCAAACACAACCCATCGCACAGCACATCATTATCAGCAACACTGTGAGAGCGAACATGCCTGAAACCGATCCATGATTTTAAGAAACACCTTCCGCAACAAACCTGGCCAAAAGCCACCACATGGGACATACGTGACAATTGGTGACGTTGTGTTGTTTGAGAGACTGGAGATGGCAGAATAAGGACTCTCGAGGAGAAACGGTTTGACCCCAAAAATCTGTTCACAAAGACCCATCTTGTCGAGGTAAAGAGCAAACGAATCAGAACGCACTTTTTTACCTTGCTTAAGTAAGGCGGCAGTTGGCTCCGCCTCTTGAGGGGGCTCTCGCCTATAGGTTCCCTTACGTGTTGAGGTTCTTGAAGACCTTTTCAGGTCTTTTATGGCGTCTTAGGGGTCGAGTAAGAAATCGAAAGTTTAATGGCAAATTTGATTTCGCTTTGAAAACGAGATTAGCACAGAACTTTCAAGTCGATAAAATCAAGCAGAGTTCAATTACAAAGACGGCCGAAACCGTGATTGGACTGAATTGAAGAATCTGACTTTGGACTTACCGCAACAGAATCATCATTTAGGACCTTCTATTTGTCACTGAATATTGAACTCATAATGGGGCTCCTTATGTTATACCAGATCTCTTTTAAAGCCGTTTTTCGCCGGATTCTGGGTTTTTCGGGAATATTGAGTTCAATCTTTCTTGAAAACTCAGATTCGCTATGTTAGGCTTGTTAGCAATATAAATTTTAGTTAGCAATATAAATTTTAAGTTACGTTTTGTGGCAAGAATGACTCAGACTACCCAGACCTTTCCCGTCTCTTTGCTTAAAGAACGTCTCCTCTTCATCATTTCGGACCGAAGAAATGTGTTTCACATACAAACTCCATTTAGGACTCATCTCTTTATCCGGGAACAGTAAGTGACAGACGAAAATTCCACTTGGTCTGTAGGAGTATCCTGAGTTGGGACGTCATGCTATATTAGCTGAAACGCGATTCCGGATTTAGGAAGCTGGAAGCGGCGCTCAAGAGCGCGCAGATTTCAAGATTCTCAAAAGGGCTTTGGGTAGATGATCGAGCTTTCGCAGCCTTGGTTTTTCAGTTTTCAGTTCTCTAAGCGCTAAAACGGAAAGATCACTTCAAAGGTCGCTTCATTCTGATTTTAGACAGCTCGAAGATTACAAGTAGTTCCGATCACGCAGGCAAAATCTCCATCTGTGGCTCACCGTTTCCGAATTAAGACTTTAGCCTTCAGTTCGCCAAGTAAAAGCTAACTTGTGGTCGGCACAAGTGAATCTTGAAGCTTGTCAGCTTTTCGCTTTTCAGATTTTTGACATTTAGAATCTGCTTTGACCATTGTGTTCGTGTTTTCCAACTTGAAGCTTCCTCCTATTGACCCAAATCCAGCTCCCAAAACACCGAGATAAAACAATTATTATGTTCCTTGTGCTAACCAAGATATTTGTTTACCAATTTCCCCCTCCTGCACGCGGGAAGATCGCTTAAAATAAGGGAAAATAATAATTAACTCTGCAAACAACATCCGATCACTTAAGCACTGCATCTCCGTGTAAGGACTTTCGAGACCTTTGACCGTCAAGGAACCTTGTTCACGGGATCCCGAAAGACGGATATGACACTTCTTGAAATGAATAGATCCGTTTTTTGAACCCAGCGAACGGATTAGCATATGTCGTCGAATGTGCTCATCTAATGGGTCTGCACTCTTGAATAGATTTCCGGCTACAAGAATTTGGTGAAGAGGCGCTCCGCTCGATTGATGACATGCTTGAGGGGATTTGAAGTCGAGCGGCGATATGCGCTTTTTATAGTTCAGCTTAGGTTGCATTCAGGTGCGTTCTTTGGGATTAGGAACATTTTTTATGGTTTGAGACGTCATGTTTCATTAGCTGTCGGATTCAAGACACTGGGAGTTGAAGAGCGCCCAGAACTTAAGGTCGATCCCCAGGGGAACGTAAGGTTCAAAACTCCAAAACTGGCCTTTTTCTGAGTTTTGAGTTTTGTAAGCCGGCGTTTTCTTCAATACATTCGCGCCAGCCCAACAAGTGTGGTTGGCTGTCGAGACTTGAGTCTGGAAAAAATCAGTTGTTTTGGCGTTCTTTAAAAAACAGCTGTGAAAAACACGAGACTACCGTAACCCTGTCAGTTTTGCCACTCGATGATTCTGCGCAGCGCAGACTTGTCGTTAAGAGAACGTTCTCGAACATGGAACAATTGATTTTTCACAAAGGTTGGAACAGATTGGGACACAGAAGGCTCTTTTGCTAGAACCCATGATTTGAAAGTCCACGGGACTGACGAGGAAAGTAAACAAACTGTCCCACGCCGTTTGAGCTGACATTTGGCACAAAGGTGGATCTATGGAAGGATATAAGATTCCCAAAATTTTAACTGCTCATGTGCAGTCTGTGGCCGAAACGAGCTGTCCGAAAATCATCTCGTTGCATACAAAAAAACCGATGCGACGCTCGATTTGTATGGGAGAGGGCAGTTTGTACGCAATTTCGCACCCTGTCGACAGCTCGTTTCAGCCACAGACTGCACATGAGCCGCTAAAATTTTGGGAATCTTATATCCTCCCCTGGGTCCACCTTTGTGCTTTGTACACTTTGCTTGTGAGCTATTTGCGACGGAACCACTTCTGTGCTGTGTTAAGAATGCTAAGGCAGGTGTCGCGCATGGGCAAAGAGGTTTACAGTCGACGACATGTGATCAGAGTCGCTTAAAACTATAAATGGGTCCCAGAAGGAAAACTGATTTTAGCCTGAATGTAAGATATTGTTTAAGATGCGAATGCGAGGTTTGCACTTCTAACTAACCGGTTTCCAATCGCCATCTTAATCTTAGAATTTTGATTCAGTCCTCAGCGCAAACACTGAAAAGGCAGACCAAACCGTAACGTGCTTAAAGTTTTTATTCAAACAGCTTTGCCAAAATTAGAGTAGATGATAGGAAACATGAATGTGCGAGCAAAGAGGAGAACACAACAGTTAAACGGAAAATGACCAAGAAGCGTGTCCAAAAGCGTGGAAAGTTTGATCCTGACGTGGCCGGGTTGAAAAGTGTAGTTTGAAGACGGTTTAGCGGACGAGCGAGTAGCGGCTGAAACACAAAGCTTAAGGGAAGTTGAGAGACTTTGGATTACTTACTGGTTATTGCCAAAGAGATCGAAGGAACATCTCGCAAGTAGCACGAAAACAAAACCACAAGACCGCTTCAAAGAGTGTGCCTCCGAGAACGGCGGTATTGTGTTTCCTGACTCATAGCCGGAGTGGACTGGCGGCGGATAATGGGAGTGGTGGGTGCGCTTTCCTCAGCGTGATAAGCAACGAAGTTCTCAATTCTCAACCGTAACAAGTGATTTTAGCTTAAAGGTGAGTACTCACCTGTTGGCTCGAATCAGATACTTCCTGGCAGCGTACAATCCTATGCAAGTACAAAGCGCAGTTGCTCCTAAGGTAAGTAAGCACAGAAGCAGGACTACATATACAAACAACAAATTATTATTCAAAAGTTGACAAAACTCACAATGATAAGGTGTCCAGCATTTGTCGCATCGTTCTTCCACTTTTCCCATTATGGATTAAGGAGCAGTGTTTGACGAAGGGTGTCGGAGCACAGCAATAGAGCCTGGTCGAATGTGAGAGTTAATTAATAGCCGCGATATTGTAGCATGCGGTCATCGGCTGCCCATGGCAACCCGAATCCAACCTCCTTCGTCTTGTGCTCCAAGACTTTCTGAAAAGGAACAAACAACAACCTTAATTGAAATTGTGAGTTGAGAGCCAGCTTTGTTTAAAGACTCCAACGTAACAAGGACACGTTCAGTTATTGAACAAACAAATTTTGCTAAATCGGGCAGAGAGATGGTGTGTAGAGGGATTGCAGGCGCGCACGTAACCTTGCCCGAACAAAAGCGTTTCAAAACGGCGACCCCAAAGGCTGTTTCCGTACTACACGGCGGACATGGGTCATGGCGGATATAAAGTTTGGGACAAACTATATCTGAAAATTTGCTTTAAATGCGCACGAGAATACGAAGCGATCGCTGATATTAGCATTCAGTGATTGGGCGATATCGCATTTGAGAAGGCGCCTTGCGGGCGAGGTTTAGTCCCCTATAAAAAATTGCCAGCAGTCGCGTTTTAACCTGTTTCAAAAATAGTTTCAGATTTGAATTTGTCATTTCGAATCAGTTTCAGCTAGCCGACTCCCAAAAGCCGTCTTAATCTTGAAGCTCTGATTTAGTCCACAACTCAAGCGCTCACGAGCCAGACTAAGCTGTCGGAGCAAAGCCTTCGCAACTCGCCTGCGTCTACTTCAGTCGTCTCGTTCCTTCCCATGAAGTGGCAGTCGGCTCCCGCCCAAGGCATCACGGCCCATCGGCGGTCGTCCCCCTTTTTCCTCCCTGCTACCCCTTCTATCTCTCTCTTGCCGCTTATCTTAATAAAAGAGGCCTATATCCTAAATGAGTGTTTCATCTTAAGGACAGTACATGGTCAGAAGACCGAGCAGAAACTGGTGCTCGGGAAGCCACTACAACAAAACCTTTAGAAAAGTACACTTTTATTTATCAAGTTGTGGTACTCACTACACAACAATTGCGCGAGATGTTAAGAAACGTAGATAAGATAGCAAAGTAGAGAAGAGAGAAGTAAAGCGGAAGTTGTCCAAAAGCGAATCCAGAAGCGTGCAAAGGTTCGAGCGTTGAATGGCCTGGTTGCGAAGCTTGGTTTAAACACTTTTTAACGGATGAGCGGAAAGCGGCTAAAACACAGACTTGAGACGAAGTTGATAAAGTTTGAAATGCTTACCGGTAGTCGCCGACCAGAAAGTAAGACGCTCCGACAAACATGCCGACTCCGCAGATGACGAGGAAGATGATGTAGAACATAGTGGGATTGGAATCTAAAATTCAGGGATATGAGCTGTGTTCCAAGAGGTCGTCGCGGCGCGCAGAGAACTGTTAGGACCGTAACACCGCTTCGCCAAGGCTCTCTAATAGAGATTCCTGACGTGGCGGAAGGAGGAGCCCGAAAACCGCACGCTTCCGTCGGCCCTCCCTTGCCTGGTTTAGGTAGTTGCCTTCATTCCCATATGTTTACGAACTGAGACAGCAATGGAGACGTGCGTTTCCATGAGGTGATATGTTTACGGTCCTAGCGGAGGTCGATGTATCCAAAAAACGAGGAGAACCGAAAGCGGGCACGGGTTGTTTATGGCGCAAAGAGAGTCTAAAACTGTCCAGCACCGGGAATATCAGTCATATGCCTTTAAGTTAGGTATGAAAACGATGAAAAGTGAGTGAAGAACACATTAGGTGTTTGGTGGAAGAAACTAGAGAGGATTGTTACAGTGACAAAAATCTGCGTTTGACTTTCCGCACGGACGCATTAACGGAAGCGGCGCCGAACAGCAAAGGGCAATCTTCTGACTGTATCACTGGAATCGGACGCTCCTGTTACAACGTATATCTGTCTGATTATGACTCAGCTTCATTGGGCTCATCCGAACAAGGCAATTCGAGTGATATCTTTACCTCCATCAGTGTAAAAAGCGCAGAGATTGCGCGCGCTGTTTACAGTTTGGGAACCCTCGGCAAGTGACGGGTGCGCACGTCCAAGAGACCGACTCAATGGATTGCAGTGGATTGCAGGGAATTGGTACAGAGGGAGATAAAGAATGGCTTTAGGCTTTCGGCATATTACAGCGAAATACCGTAAGTCCTAAGACTGAGCGGCGCTTCCAAAAACGCCACCTGCAATGGGTTCAAACGCAAGATTTAGAGGAACATGTCCAAAACAGTCTCTCTGTGACTCATCCTTATGCGGCGCGTCCAAAAGCGCAGTTGTGAGAGGCGGTGTTTATCATCTGGAAACCATCAATGCCAAATACGGGTTCGTGAGAAACCTAACTTGGGACGTCAAAGTTTTCCATGAATCAAGCAATGAAAGAAAAGAAGACTGATCAATAGGTGCTGTGGTGAAAAGAGCAAAGAGCGTCAGCCTTCCAAAAGCTTTTTGGCGACTCACACGGAAGCGGCCAAAGGGCGACGAATGGAACCGCGACCAGAGACAAAGGACATACGCCGACTGCACCGCTCCAGAGAATCTGCTGTGCCCATTACAATGTGAAACTGTCAGATTATGACGCAGCCACATGCGAATCACATGTGAAAGAAACTGAATATGGTTGCGAAAGTTGTTCAAGCCTGATAATCATTGAAGATGGCACAAACTCTGGCAGCACAAAGACAGGTTTCAGCTGTTTCAAGTTACGTCTTTAAAGTACAAAGATCAAAATGACCCGTTGGCGCGCAAAAATTAGCATATGAAAGGAGTCCAAATATGACAGCGCCATAAAAGCAGCTGGACGGTCTCCTTTTGACCCCAGCGGTGCCGAGATGCGCCGCTGGTAAATACGAATCAACTGCTCTAAAGGTCGTTGACAAAAGAGGACGAAACAAAGATTAACACTCGAAAAAGAGGGGTTTGGCCTGGTTTTCGGACAAAGCGATTTCGGGGCTTGGCTTAACTCTCCGAAGTTTCTTAACAAGATGTTATGATCCTAGACTCTTGCAAAAACTTACGACCCCGATCAGACATGCAAGAAACAGTAAAATGGCGACTCAGACGTCTCCGCCGAGGTCGGAAATGTTAGGTATGTTGTTTACTGTCTGTGATCCGCCGATTCCTCTCATAGACCGCTTGAGATTTTTCCTCGCGGCAAGACAGTTACGAGCAGATCAACAGGAAACCAAAAAACGGCCAGCGCAGCTGACAGCGGAGCGACTGTCAGCGACGCGCACCTGCTTGGTGCAGACAAGGTGTGTGGAGAGGACCTCATGTGCGACGCTAGTATATGGTTAATCCCAACCTTAAGGAAAACGTGTTTATTTAGAAACTGTACAATTGGCACATGATTCAAGTTGTCAAAACAAAATCACAAGACCGAACAGACGGGTTTACAGAGTATTCCGTCTGGGCCGCTGCTCATCTTGCTGAGGTTTCGCGGGAGCCAGTTCACGTCGGTTAGTGGGGAAAGTAGCAATCGCTGCCTCGCGCACGGTTTCAGGCGCTTCTGGAACTATATTGGTGACGTTTTGACGCCGAAATGCGACGTAGTGACCAACCCTATAAGAACCAATTGTCCTTCAGCTTAAAGTTTTATGTTTACCGGTTAGTTCGACGTCGATAATTCTTGTAAGCAACGTAGCAACAATAGAGAGCACATACCCCGAAGATGATGACAACCAAGCTAGCTAATTTAAACAATAACAAAGTTCAAAAAATGAATTGAGCTTGACAAACTTACAGCCGTAAATGATTCGCTCAATCAGGCTTCCACTCTCATTCAAAAGACCCGTCTTTGCTTTAGTTAAGCTTGGGGAGTCCGTGTTTGAAACTAGTCGCCACTTGTCGCCGAATGTGAGAGTTAATTAGGCGTTATGATATTGCGAAAGATGGGTATTAGCTGCCAACCCTTACCCATCCTCTGTTGTCCTTCCAAGACTTTAGCGTCGCGGCCAGGACAAATCGTCTAAAATAGCGTTTTGAGCGCGAGAAAACTAGCCACTCCTCTGCGGTAGCTCGGGGGGACATCCTCTTGGTCTTGTCTTCGGAGGGCACTAGTTCTAGAGTTGTTTCGGCCACTTTCCGGTGTTGCCGCGGACCACCTTTACGCATTATATTACTTGCGTCCGGCCTTTGTGACGTCTTGGACCTTGGTGACACCTTGGAGTTAGAGGTTGATGCGCCTGTCGCTGACAGCCGGACGCCTGTTATGCTGCTTTCTATTGGGCGTTGGACTGTTGCGGGCTGTCTGCGTTGGAACATGGCAAAGGACGTTCGAGATATCAGAGGTCTTGTTCACAACCACGCTCGTCAAACCCCCAAGCCGCTCAGGCCAACGTGCCTAATGAAGCAGAACACGCAGCCTTGCAAGGCAGTGTTGGAGAATCGCAAACTCGCTGTTCACGAAAAGCAGGCAAAGTGTGTGGTGATGTGCAATGTAATGTGCAGAACACAATGCGATGCACAAGATCACACCGAACGCTATAACAGTAATGGGGCAGTCATTACAAAACCATGTACTATTTGAGGTATCCTGAAGCTTTTGCCGTTCAAGCACATCGATAACGTTTTTTGGGCGAATGGCTTCCATCATGCAGAACAAGACAACCAATTACGACACCGATCTGTTCATTGCTCTTTTTAAAGCCATCGAAGCGGTAAGCCAATTATCACTCATTGACATCCATGTCTATGTATTGGCAGATAGACTGTCCAAGTTGTCATCATTTCCATTTCTTCTTGTTTTAGGATTGGTCGGTCGCGTAGGTGATTAGTGAGCGGTGGTTAGACTGGAATTCTAATAGCTTTGTTGTTCTCAATGTCACTAGACGACTGAAGCCGACATAATAGGCTTAGACAACTAATTACCAAATACCCACAATTGCCATGCTGATTTCAAATGTTCCAGGGAACGAACACCCGCGAGTACACTGGCAAGATCGGGGACGAAGACGTTGATGGCGTCGACATCGCGTACAGAGTTGTGGCCGACGACATCCGCACTCTGACCATCGCCCTCAGCGACGACGGCACTCCTGACAACGTCGGTCGTGAGGACGTTCTTCATCTTAGACGTATCCTCCACCGTGGCGTTGGCTACGCCAAAGTGAAGCTCAACGCCGCACCCGGATTCTTTGCCTCGCTGGTGCACGTCGTCATCGGAGTTTTGGGCGAAACTTTCCCGGAATTGAAGAAGGATCCCGAAGGCCTCGAGGAAATCATTAACGAAGAAGAAGCGCGGTTCCTAAAAACTTTGAAACTTGGAGAAGACTACTTCCAGAGTGCCGTGAAAAACCTGTTTGAAGGAGAAAAGAGCTTCCCTGGAGACGTCGCCTGGCAGCTGTACTACTCCTACGCAGTCCCGATCGACCTGACGCAGCTGATGGCCAAAGAACATCAGCTCAACGTCAACATGGAGCAGTACGAGACCGCGAAGAAGCGCGCCTACGAGTTGTCGGCCGCTGGAGCTGGCAAAGTCCGCGAAGCTTTGGACCTGGACGTCCATGCGATCGCGGAGCTACAGGCTAAGGGCGTCCCGACCACAAACGACTCGCCGAAGTACAGGTACACCCACGACGACAAGATGGGTCTGGAATGCACGTACACCTTTGAACTGTGCACCGGAAAAGTTCTGGCGTTGCGCAAGGGCGGCCAGTTCGTCGATTCGTTAAACAGTGGCGACGAGGGTGTCGTGATCCTGGACAAGACCTGCTTCTACGCCGAGCAGGGAGGCCAAATCTACGATACAGGAGTCTTTACAAAGATAGGAGACAAAAGGAACAAATTCAACGTCAAGGATTGTCAGGTCCGCGGAGGCTACATCATCTTTGTCGGAGAAACCGAAGGTGCAATCTCCGTCGGCGACGAACTCGCCCAGAACTTCGACCAAGAACGGCGCTTGCCGATTATGAGGAGTCAAACCGGAAATCTCGTTCTGAACTTTGCCCTCCGCAGCGTGATTGGCAACGTAGAGCAGAAGGTTTCCCTGGTCACCCCTGATCGCATGCGCTTCGACTTCTCCTTCAAGCGCCCTCTGAAGCCCGATGAGGTGAAGAAGGTCGAGGAGAAGGCGCAAGAACTCATCGACTCTCACAAGATCGTCTACGCGCTTCCGTCTGTGCTCGCCGACGCTGAGAGGGTCAACGGACTTCGTGCCGTCGTCGGCGAGAAGTACCCCGACCCCGTCAGGGTTATCAGTGTTGGAGTGCCTGTGGATGAGCTCCTGGCGAAACCTGAGGGAGAAGCCGCCACCGAGACGCCCGTAAGACTCTGTTGTGGAACGTAAGTTGATATTGGGCATCTTGTTAGCAGGCTTTTGAGTGTTTCGAATCCTACTTTAAAGATTCTTAACTTTTCCGTTTCAGTCATCTCCAAAACGTCGGACACATCGGCCGTTTGGTGATTTCGTCCGAAAAAGGAATCGCCATGGGCGAGCGACGCATGGTCGCCCTGACCGGTCGCGCCGCAGAGCAGGCGATCCACTGCGCCGACCGCACGGAAGAACGCGTCAAGGAAATTGAGGCAATCGTTGTTGCTGACAAAGACATCGCCACCGATTATGTCAAGTACAATGAAGTCTTGAAGCGGACTAAACAGCTACGTGATGTCAGAGTCAGTTCTGGAATCCTGTGCTAAGAATCCATTTTAGGAGATGCACGACATGGTGCTCCCATTTTGGCGCCAGTACGCGATCAACGCAATGTTTGGCCACATCAAGAAGGCACTAGCCAGCGCCAAGCGTAAGGCGACCGCCGACTTGGAGAGGAAAATTCTTTCTGAGGCCAAGGAGCTGAGCGAGGAAAACAACGGCGAGCATAGCTTCCTCGTACACGTTTTGAGCCCAGGAGCCGATCAGAAGACACTTAAAAACGCACTAAAGCAGTTGGCCAACGTGCCTGCGGCCATGGTGTTCAGCGTGAATAAGGAATCCGGAAAGGTCTTTGTCGTCGCCAAGGTCGCTGAGGCAAGTTCTGATACTTTCTAGACGTGATCCTAATCCTTCCTCTCCAGGATCTCACGGAAATTCTTGACTTCGAAGCCACCACATGGATCAACGACACCTGCAAGGTTATCGGTGGAAGCGGTGGCGGAAAGGGAACCACCGCTGAAGGAATTGGGAAAGAAATCGCCAAGATTGACGAAGCCGTGGAGGTCGCAAGGAGACTGGCCGAAGAGGCGCTTACGTGAAAAAGCAGACATTTCTTCACATTTTCTTTTTGTCCCTCATAAAGTTGAGGTTGGTCTCGATCGAAAATAAAGTTCGCGGGACCAGAGAGAGAGTTAAGCAGATACACAAAAGCATGAAATGCGACAACACAAGATACGTGATTCGTCGTCATTCTAAAATAAACCACATTTCTCGCAAATATTGAACAATGACGAATTCGAGAAAATTCTTATTCGTTCATGGCGATGTCGCTGCCTCCGCTGGACTCACTGGAATCGCTCTCTTCACCATCGTTGGATTTGTCACTTTCGAACAAATGCGCCTGTTCGCTGGTCGTGAAACAGTGGACTTGAACGCGCGTGTGATACCAACGGACTTTCATGTTCCAGTATTCGTTGTGCATCTTCCATTTCATCGTCCTCTTCGCAAACTTCTCTCGCAGGAGGCCCAATAGAGGTTCTGCATCGGAGCGGTTTCGACGGAATTCAATCGAGCAGAAGCCTACTCGCGGGTTCTTCATGAGTCCCTAAAAAGTTTTCCGTAAAATCTGAGACCATTTTGCAAAAGCTCACCGCTACTAAAATATCGATTGAGTCCAACCCGCCCAGAAGACTGCGATCCTTATGTGTTAAACGGAAATACGCTTCATCGCTCCCACTTCGGTAGAATAGGTCAGCCGCTTCCGCGATGGAGAACGGTCCGGTCACGTCAATCGATACGTTCTAAAATTGACTGGATTTATAGTGCTTCATCACAATGATTACCTTCGCGAGGAGGGTGGAAAACAATTCCTGGAACGCTCGGATCTCCGTCGAGTAGTCCATCTCGGATTCAAATCGATTATTCGTCCAGCTAATTTTGAGCCCTGACAGAGGCTTTGATTTGAGAAGCTCCAGACATCTAAGGAAATTGTCGGACAGCTGAAAAGGAGCTAAAAAGATCCGACCACAAATGGAAAACGTACGTGAAGATCCTGGGAGCCGAAGCAAGCGAGATCCAGAAATCTTGCTGATCGCAGCTTCATGATCTCGATCACGTCTTCAAGGCGGTTATTGGAGAGGAAATTCCAAACTTCCGCGTAGGCCTTCGGACTCCAGTATTGAAAATCGATTGCTTCGATTGTCCAGAAAAAGGGCAAAAATCCACGTTCGTCAAGCTTGTTGTTGCCACGCACTTCTTCTACGGTTCCAGCACAGGTCTTCCTCGTGTTGATCACGACGCGGTCTTCGTGCATCTCTACCGTGATAGGGACGAGGCGACGCTCGCGAATGGAATTTTCCGCAAAAGACTTGAAACGGTGATTCACGAGGCGAAGTTCCAGGAGATCCGTCAGGCTGAGATTGCCGACGACCGAACGCCAAATCACCGTTGGGAGGTTGTAGAGGATGCTACTCATTCTGGAACTTAAAGCTCATCAAATTCACAGCACGAAACGCACGAGAATCACATCGACACGACCAGATACAAACGCGCAAATTAGCGAACGAAATAACCTCAACTCAAGCACTTTAGCGCCAAGAGGAGTATATAGGAGTCATCATCATCAAAGCCCCCGTGGCCACTTCGCTGATCACGAAAACACAAAGATTTCATCTCTCGAAGCACATTTCCGTTCAAGACCACTTTTAAAATTCGACAAGGGTCATGGTCCATTCCATTGCGATCTCCAAATCCGAACGTTGCCTCCAAGGAACAATAGGGACCCAGTCAAATACGATTGTGAGATTCAAAAATGAGAGATCCTAGAGTGGCAGAAAACGATAGCAGCAACCAAACTTGCCCAGCACCCGTGATAAGTGGCAATAGCGCGGTCTTCCTTTGCAACCATGCTGACTGGAAAGAGTTGGCGTTGGCGAAGTAAATGCTTCGGTGATGACCTTGAATCGCGAGTACGGGTTGCAGCTCCAGAAGGTCGTTCTTGTCGAGATAGTCCGCGACTTGGAGCAGCACTTCATTGGACTCCCTTGGACTTGTTGAGTTGTCCCATTCTGCAACAGAAAATCATGAAAAAGGCACAGGAATCAGACAATTACAGAAACGCGCGAAATTGAGCTAATGGCTTGTCGGAATCAAGCCGATTAGCACCTAGAAATCTAGAAAGACATGGTATCAAATCGGCATAAAATAAGAGCGCATTGGACAGCAAGACCAGCACGAAATACATGGAAATCGGTTGCATGAGGGGTTCGCAAACTAGCGCATTTTTGGCCATTAAATCACGCAGTAATTTCCAAAAAAACGAGGGTGAAATTGTCGACGATGATCAGCTGAAACATACGCGATACGGAGCAGATCCACTCGAGAACCAAGAAGGCTCACTCATCAGGGAGCGGACCTGCGGCCCATGTCTCAGACTGTTCCCCTGCCGCTTCGCTCAATCTGAAGGGCGAATTGGCAGGCATCGACTCGTGGAGTGGTCTGACATGGGCGTCGCTAGACAGATCGGATACGTGGCGTAGACTGCTCTCGAAGATTCGGCAATTTTGGCGAACGTGACAGAAGTATCTTGAGACAGGATTGCGACGCTGTTGTCTACCAGGTAAAGAACGACATCAGATCCCATCAATCAAGCGTTGCCTTCTTGAAACAGAATACCTAATTTCCCGGACAATACCCGATTCCAGAGCATTCCTCATCGTCCTCTTCGGATGGACGTTTGCAGTGTTCAAGTGTTCTATTCAAAGGAGATTTTACGACGCAAATAGTTCAAAATTACCGTAATTTTAAAGCTGTGTCAATTTCTCGTTTTTTATAGCTTGGCCTGAGTCGCCCCCAGGTGGTGGAGGTAAGCTAGAACGCGAATCCGGAATTGAGAGTCTGAAAGCTGTTCGCGCTGATCTCTTACTTACACAAGGGGACCATTAGGTCCATAAACCAAAAAACGGCTGCCTTTGGCTGATTTGGCTAGAGTTTCTGGCTTTGTTAGCCGGCGCCATTTTGACACATGGCCGCCAGCAAAACAACTGTGGTTGGTCGTGGAGACTCGACGTCTGAAAAAACCGGTTGTTTTGGCGTTCTTCAAAAAACAGCTGTGAAAAACACGAGACTACCGTATCCTCGTCGCGCTTGCTCCTTTGGTAAACAATCACAAGAATACAAATTTTATTTGACAAGTTATGCTACTCACTACAGAAATTACACGACGTGATTGAAACATGGATATAAAAACAGAGGAAACGGAATATCCAAAAAGCGGGTCCAGAGGCGTCAGAAGTTTCGATCGTGGAGTGGCCGGGTCGTGGAGTGCAGTTCGAATACTCAGCGGATGAGCGGGTAGCGACTAAAACGCAGACTTGAAACAAAGTCGGTCACGGTTGAAAAACTTACCGGTAGTCGCCGATGAGGAAATAGGAAAGCCCGAGGAACATTCCGACTCCGCAGACGACGAGGAAGATAATGTGGAACATGGTAGGGTTCGATCTGGAATAAAGGAAGATTTAAGCTGTGCTCCAAGAGCCAGTCGCGCCGCGGATGTCTATTAGAACTGCGACGCCGCTTTGCCAAGGCCTCTTTAAAAGAGATTCCTGCGATGGCGGAAGGAGGAGTCGGAAAGCCGCACGCTTCCGACGGCCCTCCCTCGCCTGAATTCGGTAAAAACTGTCCGCGTTCCCACATGTTTACGAACTGAGACAGCAATGGAGACGTGCGTTTCCATGAGGTGGGATGTTTACGGTCCTAGCGGAGGTCGATGTACCCAAAAAAACGAAGAGGCACGGGTTATGGCGCAAAGAGGATCAAAAATGTCCAACACTTCGGTTATAACTGGTTTGACGTTTGGAGGGATCAGTTAGCAAGGATGGTTGTAAAGACAAAAATCTGCATTCGGCTTTCCGCACGGACGCAATAACGGAAGCGGCGCCGAAAAGCAAAGGGCAATCTGCTGACTGTACCGCTGCAAAATAGGACGCTCCTGTTACAATGTGAATATGTCTAATTATGACTCAGCTTTATCGAGCGTATCCCGAAATTCTGGTTTCCGTCACCTTCCAATCTTTCAAATCCTTAATATTGGCCTAAGAAAAGGAGTTGGAAACAGGAATCGGAGATTTTATAATTAGTCTGAAGGCACCGGTACGAGATTTTGCCACTTTGTTAAAAATTGGTGTCTGCACAACAGTTTAAGTTGTCCCTACTTGAAACAGCCAATTTGAGTGACATCTTTACCTCCGGGGGCGTCAAAAGCACAAAGATCGCGCGCGCTGTTTACAGTGTGGGAACCCTCAGCGAGTGACGGGTGTGCAAGTCCAAGAACCCAGTACCCACGGCCAATTGATCACATGGAAGTCGGAGAAAGGGATGACAACTTCAAACTAAACCTAAAACGGCACATCCAAAGACTCGAAAAAGTGAGGACTCCACAAATTAGAGAACCATGGCCAAAACAGTCTCATTGTGACTCATCCTTAAGCGGCGCGTCTAAAAGCGCAGATCTGAGCAACCTTGTTTATCACTTGGGAACAACCCTCAATAAAAATTATGGGTTGGGGAGCCTGCCCAGAATGACATGACTGTTTGGTGGTCCCAAGTGATCTTACATGGGCATCACTGAATCTTTGCTATTTTGTCCTCAACCTCTAAAAAGATCCAAACCGTTGGCGCGCAAAAATTAGCATATGAAAAGAATCCAAAATTGAGAGCGCCATAACACCAGCTGGACGGTCTCTTTTTGACCCCAGTGGTGCCGAGATGAGCCGCTGGGAAAGAAACGCCAGCTGCTTTAAAGGTCGTCGACAAAAGAGAGCAAGCAAAGACCAACATTTGAAAAGAGAGGTCTTTGACAAGGTGTTGGGACTGTTGGTTTTCTATGTGTATGTCAAGAAAAGAACACACTATTTCTGATTTATCTCCTACGATTCTACACTTATATTATTCACAAGAAAACCGGAAGAAAGGAAGACGTATACACTACAAAAACGGCAAAGAAGAAGAGCTGGGAGAAGAACATTGGGGACCAGAAATTTGAACTGCTTGTGAATGAGGGGGATCAAGATGACGATGCACATCGGTGGGAAAAAGTGACCAAAAAAATGAAGCAATCGGAAAGAGAAAGAGAAATTTCGAAGTGAAGGGAGTTCCGGAAATGGCCAGGATGAATTGGGGAAGTTGCCGTGGTTTGAGAGTCTGAAGATTAGGAGTTTCCTGACGTTGAACGGTGTGTCTAAATTCCATTTTAAAATTGCAGACTCTTGCAAAAACGACCCCGATTGGCTATAAAATGGTGACTCAGACGTCTCCGCTGAGGTCGGAAAGGGTATGTTGTTTAAAGTAGGTATGTTAGGTAAAGTAGGTATGTTGTTTACTGTCTATGATCCGCCGATTCCCTTTAAGGAACGAATGAGGTTTTCCTCTGCGGCAAGACAGCTGCGAACAGATAAACAGAAAACCGAAAACGGCCAGCGCAGCTGAAAGCGGAGTGACTGTCGACGTGATTGGCGCGCCCGTAAAAGCGTAAGATTTTGGGGACACCAAAGATTGCCTTTTCCGGGACCCAGCTGGAAAACATCGCGCGATTATCTTGGCACGTGTAAGGAGCATCTCAAGGGTCTAGGAGGGCTTGATAAAAGAAAAGCCCAGGTTGTTTTGAAACTGAGGTGAGGTTGAGGATTTTTGCAGCAGATTTCCAGCGCACCTGCCTGATGCAGGCGAAATGAGCGGAGAGGACATCATATGTGACGCTAATCGAAAACAGTCTACTCAAGCTCTAATTAACTAAGACTATTTCTGAGCCCATATGTAGCAATCACTGGCTACTCGAAGTCTGATAATTGGCGTTGCGCCACCCGTCGGCCACCGTGTAGCAAGCAATCGGTGCAGGCAAAAGAGGTAGTGAGGTTTTAATTATAACCGTTAGCAATCGCCAAGCCAAGTTAAGACAAGGCCAGAGAATCTGTCACTTACGTAAAGATGGGTGACTTATTTGTTGTAGAGGAACAACAGCAGATAGCCGTGAAAACAAGCCGAAACTATGTCCACGGTAGAGGTGTCGAATACAGGGCTGCGCGCAAAAAAGAGCCGACCAGACACCCACGCCATGTTCTGTTTGGCACTATCCGAATTCATCTGTGGCCATTTAACGACAGACTCAGACGGGACCCACATTTCACAGCACGAACACTATCTACCTTAGGGGAGAGAGCTACAACGAGCTCCTCCTTGGAAGCTGCTCTTCTCCTTGCTGAGGAGCCTTGACGGGCGCAGACTGGGGACGGTTTTGACTAGCGGGCGTGGGTTGGTCGATGACCACATTTGGAACCTCTGGCTCCCTCCGTTCTGCGTTGTATTCCACTGTTGGGACCACCCTATACGAAAAAATTCATCTTAGTAAATTTTTTCAGATTTTAGTTTACCTGTTGGGAGGACGGAGGAACCTGTTGTACAACCAATATAGGCCCACTACGACGCAGCAGAGCACTGCGAAAAGCGCTACTAAAACCAACAAAATTAATTTTAATATAGGCAGATGCAAACTTACAGGATACAGGCGCAATGAAGCAACACTGGTCGAGCAACATTGCCACTCGACCGACGTTCAAAGTGAATGGCGCGTGGCCGAATGAGCGAGTTAATAACGGAAACTGGGCGCCCATGGCAACCTAAACCCAACCTCCGCCGTTCAACCCTCTAAGACTAATCAAAAGACTGCGCTTGACTAAACAAACTATAACAGAGTCAGACCGCTTTACCGTAATTACGACCGACACCACGAGAAATCTCATTTCCGTTTTCTTAATTCAGGGCACTTGGTATGCCTTGCCACGCGAGTGGCTTATGCTAATCTAATTTGAAACGCTTTTGCATCTTTCCTGCGTCAGTGGGATACATCTTCTCATTTGCATTACATAATTGTGGGAAGTGCGTTAGTGATTACGCGCAGGTAGAAGCAGTGATAGAATCGGTTTGGCCGAGGTCGGGTCGGCCGACACGTAACCCGACTCGAATTGATTTGGCTATTCGGGTCGACCCGTGACCCGATTCAAAATGCATCTCGAATTTCGGGTCGACCCGACTCATCTGAGTCGAATTAGAATACGTATTTCGGGTCGACTAATGACCCGACCCGAAATTGTTTTTAGAATTTCGGGTCGACCCGTGACCCAACCCGAATCACATTTAGAATCGAGTTGCCATCACTGGGTAGAAGATCTGTTGGTCAAGTGAGTTCTATGTTTAGAAGGTTGGAAACACAGAATAAGGGTGGTCAGGATAAGGTGCTAAGGTTTTAAGCGTGTAGGCTTTTCCGCTAGGACCAGCCCACAATTTTTGCGCATTTGTATAGGAATGACTCATAGGAGCTTGAGGAAAGCTTGCTTATTCAGAAACTGGACATGACTCAAAAGCGAGAAGCACAGGACTACATCGTTCTTTGGTGAAATTGAGCCAAGCTTGTTTGTGCACATAGCACGCATAATCAAGGCCATATCGACCAAATGTACGGGACAAAATTGATCAAATCTGCGTCAAATTCCAAGGATCCTTGTCAGATTTTATTGGTAAAGTAAGCCAAAGCATGATTT
>KN166115.1:373-53751 GCA_000757745.1 Steinernema scapterisci
ATCTCAATTCCATCTTCGTGATCGCAAAGATGTGTTGTTCGGTCCTTCGACAGTCCTGGAACTCCTGGATAGGTACTGGTAGTCGACAAAAGAGCAATTTTTTTCTTTTTGTGAGTCTCAACAAAATAATTACGAAAACAGTTTTGCATAATACTGATTCCACTGTCCCAAAAAAGAGCTTTTTGGCCTATAAGCTCTTCCGAGTCTTCGAAATTCCGATTCAGGCCTTCTTTTTGATCCATCACAGCTACGAACTGTTTGGCAAATGCTTTTCTTTTTAAAGATATTAAAAATCTCATTTTGATTGGATGCTCTGAACGGATCATGTCCAGCATCGTTGATTCTAGAGATTCCGGAAGTTTTGCACAGCCTCCATGACAATAGAAACGTTGTGCGTTTCTCAAAATGTGGGGTGGCACGGGAACTCCTGTGTAGATCAGGCTGAGGGCGCTTGTTCCCTTAACAGAACCGAGGACCTTGTAGAGTGACGGGGTCAACTCACTGGTATGAGTCATATTGATTTCAATCTCATCTAAGCGACTCATCTGCGAATGAAAAATGCGCAACGTCGTTTTCAAAACGTCATCTGTAATCGCTGGATACCAAAAGTCATTGTCGGAAATGCATAGCTTTGTGACTTCGTGAATCCGTCGATCAAACTGCTCTAGATCGAATGAGGTGCAGTTGAAGAATTGCCCTTCGTTAGTAATCGAGATTTCCAGAACGATCTTGCGCTTTTTAAGACGTTTCAGAGCTACTGATGCCCAACGAGGAGCAGTTGGAAGCAAGTCGTTCAGCGTCCGACTGGAAGCTCCAAGCTGGTAGATCACGCTTTCAATAAAGGTCAGTGGTACTTCGTTCATGTTCACTTTGGTTTGAGTCAGTTCAAAGCCTTTTATGACGGCAAGTAATGCAGGAAATGAAATGCAATTCTCGTTGTTGATTCAAAGATTATAGAGTAAGAGCCATTTTACTCGAGAAACTTCTCTGAACTGATGTTTCTGGCCCCCGACGATTTCCTTAAAGGGTTCTATATAAGTCGACCTAGAGCAGAAGAGCGATCAGTCAGCTTTGGCAGATACAGCAAGTATGAACTTCAAGCTCCTCTTCGCTTTTTCTCTCTTCTTCGCCGTCGTTTTGGTTTTCACCCAAGCGGTGAGTGCATCTGAGATTGAAGTAGTGGTATATCGCTTCTGTTTTAGGACACCTCCACTGCTAGCAGCGGAAGCGGCCTCAGTAAGGATCGCCAGCAGCAGTTCCCCGCAGATAATATTCAGTTTCAGGCTCCGTGATCCAATCGCTCCTCCAGCTCGTATCCGGACTCTTTCTTGAAGGTCGTCCTCAACATCCGTAGGTCCTGTGCTCCAATTCCCAAACTCACCCTTATTTCAGTCAACGGCGCTCTGGAACCCGATGGCGTCCTTGGAGAATTAGGCGATCTCCTCACCGAGCTCCTTAACTTCCTGGGTTCGGAACTCGGCGGCCGCAATCCCGTGGGATCGACCCCTGTGCCGCTCGGCGGCCTCCTCGGGGACCTCTTGGGACTCGTCGAGGTGCTCCTCAAGGTCGTTATCGGGCTCGTGGAAGTCATCCTCGGTCTCCTCACCGGAGCTCTTACCGTAGTCGACATCCCCATCAGCCTCATCAACGACCTCCTCTCCGTGGTAACCAATATCCTCTCGGGCATTGACAACGTTGCTGGCCGTTAAGGAGCGATATATAACCATTCCATTCAAACGCTATTCATTCACGTATCAGTTGTGAAATATTAAAATAAACAATTAAAAACTCCGGACAAAATTAATTTAATCCACTTATGAAATGCGACAATAATACAAAAACTTAAAGTGGAACAGAGATACCGGCATCTGATCTGAGCGTAATGATATTTACAGAAAACAGTCGACTGACCGATTTCAACCAACGTTGGTCGTGCGGACGACGGTCGAAGTTCCGTCGACAAATTTGGTCCTGAAGAGCACGTTCGCGTGGTTGAACATTCCCTCCTTCAGCGAAACGACCACGAACTGGCAAGATATAAGTGAATACGGGTCTATACTTTGATTTCACTAACCTGAGATTGGTTGAAATGCTCCTTGATCATCCGTCCGATATTCTGCGTGTGGGACATGTCCAGCGCAGCATCGACTTCGTCCAGAATGTAAAGCGGAGCTGGACTGAATTTCAGCATGGCCAGAACCAGCGAGAGGGCCACGAGTGAGCGCTGGCCTCCGGAGAGTTCCTGCAGGGAATCCTTCCACTTATTGTTGAAGGCCACTTTGACCTCGAGGCCGCCAAGAGCGTTCTTAAAGCCAGTTGGTGGTTCCAGCTTTGCGGTAGCTCCGGGTAGCAATGTGGAGTAGATTGATCCGAAGTCCTAAAAAAGACAGATTACGACCGTATTTTGGACTATTAACATCACTTAGCACAACTATCAACATTACTATCACAACATCCATCGAAATACAGCGTTTGCCATATGTAACCCAGGATCCGTTGAGATGCGAACTGTTCGAAACCAACGCGACTTTACTCACCTGATTGATCTGTCGGTGAGCCCGGAGAATCTCGTTCTCCTTTCGCGTGTCCATCGTGATCAAAGCCTTGCGGAGCTTTTCACGGTCACGTTGCAGCATCTCAATCTGCTTCTGCAAGGCCGCGTAGTGCTCTTCGGCCAAACTCAACGTCTGCATCGCCTGAGGCTTCACAATCTTCTTTAGCGTTTCAATCCTCTCCTGTCGCCTATCGTACTCCTGCTTCAATTCGATGTACTTCATTCCACCGAAATCGTAGCGGCTATCCGCGCGTCCGAAATAGGCCTTATCCTCCTGAATCCAAGGGTTTTTCTTCTCGAGCGAAACCCTCTTCTTCAGCCACAATTCGGCCTGCTCGGCGATCCGTTTGGCTTCATCCTCCAGCGATTCGGTCTTCTGGCGGAGTTCGGCGTTCTTCTTCCTCAGCTGGTCGCTCTCTTTGTTGAACTCCCGCATCTTGACCTCCATTTGACGAAATCCGGACATGATCTCTTCATGCTCCTTCTTGGCCTCGGCGGAGGACTTCTTCGCCTCTTCGAGCTGCTCGACGAAAAGCTCAAACTCCTGTTTGGCAGTTGCCAAGTCTCCGTTTAGCTTCTTGAGTTCTTCGCCGCTGCCCTCGAGTTCTTTCTCGCATTGCGCCACCTCGTTCCTGAAAGCGGAAGCAATTAGACTCAAGTCTAGACAACGTTATGTCTTGTGTGATTCAAGATTGTTTTCATTTGAATCTGTCATTTAAGTGAAGACCGGTCGGTTTAGCATCCGGTCTTCGATCTTCAAGCTAGTAAGGCAGATGGGTCATTTCTGCGTAAAACCATGATCGAGTGACCCTCCATTTAGGTTTGTTCAGCTCAGAACTCTCGTTCACATTTCTCAGAAACCCACCTCAACGTATCCAGCGTAGTTCTTGCGTTCTCATAGGCAGCTCGCATCTTCTTGAAGCGCTCTTCGGCATCCTTCAAATCCTTCTGCGCGTTCTTCTTCTCGCGTTCGCGGAATTCCTTCTCATTCTTCTTGTTGCTCTCCAAATCAGCAAGCTTTGCTTTGAGCTCCGCCACCTTTGATTTCGCATCGTCGCGCTCTGCACGGCACGAGGGAATCTCAACTTCGAGCTGCTCGATGTCATTCTTTAGCATTTGGACACGGCTGGTCTTCATGCGCTCTCGGAGGCTCTCCAGGCGTCCTTGGACAGCCGTGAAGTTGCTCTTGGCTTGATTATAGCGCGCCTGCAGGTTGGCGGCTTCGCGGAGCGCCTCTTCCAGGTGGCGGCCACGGCTGTCCATCTCCTCCATGCGTCCTTCAAGGGTTCGCAATGTTTCGAGGTCGGTAAGCACAGATGATTTGTTTTGGCGAGAACCTGGAGCAGGATAGATTGATTTTCAATAAATTGACGCCTAGCTCACCTCCAGTAAGAGTTCCAGAAGGACGATAGTCCTCGCCTTCCAGGGTGACACACCGCATCTGCACATCCCTATGGAATGCAACAGTTTTGGCGGTGTTCATATCCGAGCAAACAAGGGTGCCGGCGAAAACATTTCTGATCGCAGGGTCCACTTCGGGATCGAAATCGATCAAGTCGTAAGCGAGGCACACTTCGCCTTTGTTGCCAACCACCTTCTGAGCGATAGCAAGCTTGTTTCTCTGGACATCCCTGCTCAAAAGCTTGTCCAGGGGCATAATCGTGGTTCTACGCGCCAAGCAGTTTCTTTTAAGGAGCTCTTTCGCTGTATCGGCGTCCTCGACCACAAGATTAGAGAACTAAAATAACGTTGTCAGTGAAAGAATGAAAACCAGATTACTCACAGATCCGCCGGCAGCGATTTCCAGTGCCGTGGCGTATTTCATGTCCTTCACTCTGATCAGTTTGGCAATAGTTCCCTTGACCTTGCTTCGATCGAAGTTGGGGAACGGGTCTCTGTAATTTCCAGCAAAGTATTGGTAGCGACCTTCGAGGTTATCGTAGTCGTGGGAGATTTGCCTGCGCTGGGAGACTAGGTTTCGACGTTCGTCGTCAATCTGCTCCCAGCTGCCTTCTGTGTAGCTTACGCTGTCCAGAGATTTCTGAAATACGATGATATCAGCGAAAACAGAGAACTCAATGTCCTACCTGAGCATCAATCAGATGCTGCTCAAGCTTGCCAATCTCCTCGTTCGCCGACTTCTCTTCGTTCGAGAACGCCGACAGCTCCTTCTGCTTCTTGGTCAGCATCGGCTCGATCTGCTTCAGGCGCATCTCGCTGGTCTTGATCTTCGTTTCTGCTTCCGAAATTCCAGTTCGAGTGGCCGTCAACTGCCCCTCTAGCGTCACTGCCTGGCCTTGGTCGTCGAGCATCATTCCCTTGGCCAGGGTTTCGATCTTCCTACGCGCGAGGTTCACAGCCTCCTCGGCGTCTTCTCCCTTCTGCTGCTCGCCTCCCAGCTGCGCTTCGGTCTTCTCGAGTTCTTTCTTCTTCTGCTCCAGGTACTTCAGGTCCGATTCGATATCCTTCTGCTTGCGGTTGATGCTCGTTTCGATTGCTTTAATGTTTTCAGCCTTTTCCTTTTTCTCGGCCTGCATTGTTGTGTAGTATTTCGCCGTTTCTTGGACTTTATCCTGGAGGCCACCGAGGACTTCTTGTTGCATCTTCGCGCGCTCCAGATCCACCTCTTGTTGAAGACGGGCAACTTCCTCGATTCGCTCGTTGTTGGCCTCGATCGTGGCGCCAATTTGATTGACTTCTTCCATGAGAGGCTCCTTCTTCTGCAGCAGAATGTTGCGATTCTCCTCGCATTCGACGTACTCGCACGCAACAACTCTTCTGTTGAGAATTTCGTTGTCACGCGTGAGCTTTTCGAATTCTACGTAGTTCTTCTTGTCGTCCTTCAGGGTGGCGATCTTGGGTTCGATGTCTTCAGTCATCACGCGGCGGATTTCGGCCATCGTTGTGTCCTTCTTTTCGATTGTTTTCTGGCAGTTGAGCTTCTTGGCGTCCAGAAGACGAACACCAGCCGCTTCTTCGATCATTCCCAGAATCTATAAAAAGCAGTTTAAGCTGGATTGGGAACTTTACTGACAAACCTCCATGGGTTTCATGTTGAGGACTTTTGTGATTCTTCCCTGCATGATCAAGAAATGCGGGTTGTTGATGTTCAGGCCCACGGAACGGAAGAGATCTGCTGCGCGCTGGTTGGTGGCCGGATATCCATTGATGGTGTAGTTGTTCCTGCCGTTCACCACGACCTGAAACGAGGATTCTAAGAGTCAAATCATTTGAAACCTTTGATATACCTGCCGCCTAACGACGATTTCCTTGCAATCTTCATATCCGAGCGGCCGGAGATCGGGGTTGCTGTTGTCGAACGTGATCGTCACGGTGGCCTTCGTGATTCCAGCTTGGCCGTGCTTATAGACGAGATCCGCGAGGCTGAGCGCTCGGACTTGGCTCAGATTGGAGATTCCCAGGACGAAGCAGATCGAGTCGAGGATGTTCGACTTTCCGGATCCATTAAGGCCCGTGATCGCGTTGAACTGGTTGTCGAATCCGGTGATCGTTTGACGCTGCGCGTAGGACTTGAAGCCATCGATGTCAATCTTCTTGATCCGCATGGCGTCCAAGCATGTGAGATCAAAGGCGTTTAAAGCTACCTGGAAGTAGTCAATCGGTGAGCATGTTGTTGCTAATGGTGCATTTAACGCGGATAGTTTAGTTTTTCACGTGAAATAGGTTTATGAATCTCATCTGTGACTCTTCCCAACACTGCCCTAGCGTTCATCTGGCCCCAAACACGCAAAATCACCCAAGAACGCGTCACAAGTTTGGCGAAAACAAGCAAACATTTCAAAATTTATTCAATCGCGGTTGAATTCCCGCGCGACGAGGCTCTCGCACGGAAAAGAGATCTCCGCCGCGAGTTTTGAATTTGGCCTACAGAACTGGTCGCCGGTGACAAAACAGCTGCCAGTGCTCGAGTGATCGCCGATTTGGTGGTCGATTGCGTGAATCGGTGTGACAGGAAAGTCTTCGCAAGAGTCCGTGCTGCGTTTTGGAAAAGTTTTGGGGGAATTCGATTCGTTTTTTGTCAGAAAATTGGAAAAATCTGCGCGTTTTTGGGGAATGTTTGGTTAAACTTGATTTTAGGCATTTTACCGACCGCTCTCAGCTTCCGGATCCAGTAGAAATGAACCCGTCGTCGTTTCTCCGTTGAGTGTTGAGGAACGCGGTCTAGACATGTGTTGCCCTGCTTTGGGAGACGTTCCGCGTCGCGTGTCGCTTTTCATGTCTGCCGGGGAAGGTCGCGTCTAGAATTGCAGCCTCTTTTGTTCTTATTTATTGCGCTTAGCTTGGAAATCTGCGCGTGGAATAGGTTAAGCTCGTGTATAGGCATCTCCGCCACCGTTGTCAACTTCCGGATGCAGAAGAAATGGGATTCTCGTCGAGGAGTGTGAAGGAACGCCGTCTAGACATGT
Source organism: Steinernema scapterisci (assembly GCA_000757745.1). NCBI lineage: Eukaryota > Metazoa > Nematoda > Chromadorea > Rhabditida > Steinernematidae > Steinernema > Steinernema scapterisci. Next base: position 7,355 of record KN166115.1, read on the forward strand.
GCTACTGTCTCTGGAGACGTCTCGCGTCGCTTTTCGATTCAGTCTTCTCGCAGAAAGATTCGCGGCTTTCTTACTCTCATTTCGTGCGCGTAGCTTGTCCCTCGATGTTATTCAATCCTTAACTGACGTTTGCGCTTTTTTCAGTGGTCGACAACAATCATGAGCGAAGGCGTCGTCACCATCCGCACGCGCAAGGTCCTGAACAACCGCCTGCTGGCCCGCAAGCAGATGGTGAGTCTCTCCTCTCTAGTCCTCTAAACTTTAAGCCTTACTTTCCAGGTAGTCGACATTTCCCACCCTGGCCGCGCATCCGTCCCCAAGTCGGACCTGCGCGACCGCCTGGCCAAGATGTACAAGACCACCTCCGACGTCGTCGTGCCGTTCGGATTCCGCTGCCAGTTCGGAGGTGGCAAGAGCTCTGGATTCGCTCTTATCTACGAATCCCTCGACAGCGCCAAGAAGTTCGAGCCCAAGTACCGTCTTAACCGAGTAAGTTCTTTGATTCCTTTTGATCTAATCTAATTCCTTTTCATTTAAGCTCAACGGCGTTAAGGTTGAGAAGAGCGGCCGCAAGCAGCGCAAGGAACGCAAGAACCGTCAGAAGAAGTTCCGTGGAACCAAGAAGGCCAGCGTCGGAGGCGGCAAGAAGTAACATCGACGCCGACTCTTATGTTGTTATTGTTTTGTTTTAATAAAACGTGTTGAATTACAAAAATTGTCTTTCTACTTTTCTGGCTTATTAGATCGCTTGAATTCCTTTCGGTTTAAGCTGTTTCCAGGTAGGATAGATGTTATGGGTTTCAGGTAAGGACGTGGGGTGGGAACCAATGGGACTTGGTTGGTCTCGCTAGACTTGAATAGTCTCGATCTGCCGTTTAAGGTACGTTGAGACGTCTGAAAGAGCATTTGGCTCACCAGACATCACGGCACGACTTTACGATTAATTTCAGGCGGAAGCGGTTGCTAGGCGCGTGTGTGTCTCATAGACACCGACTGGACATGGAGCAGCTGTCTTTTAGACACGTATCCTTTTCTGGAGTCTACGCAAGGAGTTCACTCGAAGGTAAGCTATAAACACGAAGCTGCATCACTTGACTTCTGATTCTACAAATGATGATGCGCATCACCAGTTAAGCAAACACGCTGACGAGATGCACCTTTGTTCCCCCTAGCATAAATCCCATCACCGCATGACTCACACCCATCCGTGTTGGTACAAACTTACCGGGCGCCGACCAGATCAGATTATTGGTGACATTGAACAGTGGAAATGTGCCCGTTTGTGTCCCGCTTGTGGTGCTGTACACACACATTCACCAACGGGTCCCTTATTGACCCTACCTCTGTTTGCCTAGACTTTCCGCCAGTCGACCGTTTTGGCTTTTTGCCGCTGCCTCGGACCCCAAACTTCTTAAAAAAACGTCACTTCCGGAATGTTTTCCGAGGTGCTTAAGTTAGATAATCCTCGAGCTGAGATCACTTTTGCTACTGCCTACCCTCTTCCGCAACCGTGGTTATCGTTCAGTCCGCAGATCACGCGTGGAAAGCGGCGGTCGGTGGTTTTAGAGGATCGCGGTCATGGTTTGCCTATTGATCGGTTCGCCAAACTGTTTGCTGTGGTTGGTCGAACGGGTGGTCGAGAGCTGAACCTGTTTTTAGCCATGTTTGGCGTGAATTTGGAAAGCGGAAATCCGATTCATTGTTGAGGTTATTCTGACGCGAGTTAGGGCGGATAATGTGGAATTTAGATGTGATTCATGCTTTGAATGAGGGAAATCGGATGACCGAAATGAGTGGTGGTACCGTAACCTGTGGAATTATTTGGTAAACTGTGTGTTGAATCCGTTCTGTTTTGCCCCAACCGAATGTTATATCAGATTATCTTTCTTACTCGTACCCAGGGGAACACAAACAGCGTTAACTGATATCAGCTGGCTCTCACGGGAGCACCAAGCACCCGGACGGTCGCCAGTTGACGCTCGTCCGTTTTGAGTATCTTCAGGTACATAAAGTTCCTTGTTACGCGATGGATTGTGCCGGGTTTGCTCTCTGTCCAGACACTCAATCCACTGCTTTTGCCTAGAATTTTCGATCCTAAACCCAGGAGTTGTAAGCATCACTATCGTGTAAATACCGATCTCGATCTCACTTTTATGTTTGCCCAAACGCAGCTGGAAACCGCACAATCCGGAATCATTTTTCTCATAGTCCGTTTAATATTTCAATCACATTTCTGTCCGCGTTCACTTTAAACACGGTACCCTTTCTCCGTCTTTAGCCGCGAGTTTACTTTCTTTATCGTCGGCAAATGGATTGTACTCATCGCGAAGATAAGACACGGTCAGATTAATCAACCAATAGATTCATTTGTTACGCTTTATTTATATTGAATCTTAACGTTCTCGGCGGTCTTTGAACCACGAGAAAGGCACAAACGCGTCAACGTCATTTTGTGTTTCCGTGTGACCTGCGCGACTTCTCTGCGTGTCACCTTTTCTCTTTCTCACACTTTGATCAATCGAATCTCTCTTTTCAGTAAATGCTGGTGACTGCCGAAGAGCCGAAAGAAGAAATCCAACGCGATCCCGATGACGCAGTGCCGAAAGGCGAATCTCACCCTTCGGGGACATCATGCAGGTGGGTAATTGCTGACTCAATTGGTTTTACCCAGCCATATTCGCGGAAATCCAGTTTCGGAAAGGGGAGGAGAGAACTCGAACACGTTAAAAGAGCGCTTGGGTTTCCGCTTGTTTTGCTATTCATTTTGTTTCGGATTGCTGCTTTGTGCGTTCTATGATTGCTCTGAAAGAGCTGGGAAGGAACGATGAGGAGCTGTAAGAGCTAATACTGCTTGATTTATTCGCAACCTTAACTTTATATTTTAGTTTCCGGAAGATCTCGACTGCCTCGTCCAACAAATGCTCAGAATCCGCGACTCCTAACGTCATCCCATCAACATCGGTGCAGGATGACGATCCGGAGAAACCAGAAGAGGAACCTGCTGAGCAGGGATTCGCATCCATGAGCCGGATCCAATGGGTTACTCTGATCCTCCTATCCGTGATCACTTTTGCCGACTGCGTCGAAGCTTCTTGCATCGCGCCGTTTTTCCCAACCGAAGCCGAGAAGAAAGGAATGAGTAGCACCGAGATCGGCATGATTATGGGCGCCAGGCAGCTGGTTATCCTCATTGCTTCGCCTATAATGGGACGATTTGTAAGTACCGCGAAGCGATCGACGAGTTCAATTCTTCAATTTCAGATGGCCAACATTGGCACCAAGCGGATGTTTATCACCGGTCTTGGAATCGTCGGGTGCACGACCATAGCCCTCGGGTTTATGGCTCACTGGCCTGCCGGGACGCCGTTCTTCTTCATCGCCCTCGCAGTCCAATGCATCGAAGCCTTAGGAGATACTGCGAATTCAACAGCCTCGCTGGCGATCCTCGCCGAGCGATTCCCAGGACGGCTTGCAACTCTGGTCGGTTTCTACGAGACCATCGCTGGAGTTGGAGGAATGATCGGACCTCTCCTGGGAGGATTCCTGCTGGAAAAAGGCGGATTCGAACTGCCTTTTGTGCTCATGGGATCGATCATCCTCGTCGGAGGATTCCTGGCCTACTGGCTCGTCCTCGACGTCACCGACACCGGAGTGGACGAGAAAAAAGGAATGATGGCGATGATGAAGATTCCCATGATGTGGGTCATGGTTTACGCGATGATCATATCCGCTATGCTGCTCTCCTTCTTGGAACCTACGCTTTCACCGCATATCAAAACCGTGAGTTCAGGGAGTTTTCTATATTTCTACGTATCCCTTTTTTCAGCTTGACATCTCTCCGACCGCCATGGGAGCGATGTTCCTTCTCTCCGGTCTAGCCTACGCCGTTACGGCTCCCATCTGGGGTTTCGCCATCGACAAATTCAGGTGCTCAAGCCAATTTATCTTTGCTGGATCCATCGCCGTCGTCCCAGCCATGCTCCTCCTAGGGCCTAGCCCCATTTTGCCACTATCCAAGTAAGCCAAACACATTAAACTGTGTTCTCACAACTCGTTTCAGAGGCATAATTCCTATCACAATAGGAATTTGCGTCCTGGGAGTTTCGATGGGCGCCGTGTACATTCCCATCTTCCAGCATTGCTTAGCAACTGTCAAGTAGGTTTAAGATCTCAGCATAACCGAACTGGGAATATGTTTCAGGAAATACGGATTCCCCGATAGCGCGCAAACGTATGGAGGAGTTTCCGGCATCTACTCGGCGGCGATCGCGTTCGGCAGCTTTCTGGGTCCAACGTTAGGAGGTATCTCGGTGGATTACATCGGTTTCCCTTGGACGACGACCATGATAGCTGTGTTTGTGGTTATTTTTGTGAGTTCGGAACCCCAGTTTGATCAGGATTACCAGTGCTCATTCCAGATCATAACACTCTTCATCTCCTACGCTGCCGTTGGAACCCATAGAAGAAGAATAAAGAGAAATCAAGCAGTGAGGCCAGAAGCTGTTTGAAATGTACATAAATGTGAATATATCGAAAGTGTGAAATGTAGATTGCAAGGAGTCACGGGATTCGTGGTTTTGCGGAAATTCGGAAAGGAAAGTCGTGTTCAAAAGTTTCTTCGGAGACGTCGCAAGTATTCTAAGAGATCCTGAAACATTCTGTGCTATATACAATGAAAATGAAAAGTCGCGAAGACCGAGGGAAAGGGCCAAAACCTTCTTTCTGAACTGGGCTTCCACGTAGTAGTAGCAAATGCTCACCGCGTCAAACCGTAAGGTCGGAAAATGATGTATTTGCGAACGAACTTTTCTTATACGTTAACCGGAACTGAGGTCGACTTTTTCGCACCTGAAACATATGTCGTAAACTTTGCTTTCAACCTCTAAATTGCTTACCAGTTTCAACGTCAAGGATGATCACCGGGTGTGAAAGAGTTTCGAGGCCGTCCTGGCGGTCAGCGATCACGGAACGGGATTCCAAACAGAGCGTCTTCAACCAGGAACGCCTCCTTCCGGATACAGCGATTCGTCGAATCACTTCAGAGAACACAACATTTTGCATAACAAAAAAAAAGAAATCAGTTTTGAGGGGGCACGAAGAGTGAGATTCCGGCCAAAGATGTAACTCGTAAAAATGCTAAGTAGAGCTGGCCGTGTGAGAAAATATCTTCCTTCAGATAGGTGCCGATTCTTTCAAAAGTTTGTGAGAAAGTGCAGCGAGGGAAGCGCTCCTTCTAAGAGGCACCGACACGGCGATCTTGGGAAGAACCGTGGTGCCTGACTTGTTCATCGCGAGTCGCAGAATTTTGGCCAATGCGATATACTGCGACTCGCGATGAACAAGTCTGTTGTTAAGGCTAACATGCTTGTCTTTCGCGATGTTGCTCATCCAACTTGGTTTCATCGGAGAATTCCTCGAGTTCCACGATGCTCCCAGAGAAGCCTGATTCTTCCGACTTTTCAAACACGTGTGATACGTCCTCGGAGTCGTCATCATACTCCGAAGATTCCTCATATTCATCAATATTACCAATATCTAAAAACGACATACCGGACTGGCGTTTCATTTCATGAAAAGTAGCACGAAGCGGTGGCTGACGGTTGTCCTCGCCGTAGCCATCGAAGTCGAAGCCGTTCGGAACCAGGTCTAATTTCGACTGGCAATGACGGGCATCCTTAAAGAAAAGTTAGGAAACCTAAAAGTTCGCAATAATTGATAAGAATTTTTTACAAACAACGTACCTCATGCGGATGCGTCTTCGGAGTAAGCTTCTTCTTGGAGCCTTTGGAGGGCATCTTAAAAACCTTGGACTTGAGTTTTTCCGGCGTCTTAGGCTTGGATCTTTCTGTTTACGGCGTTTTGGACTTGCGGCATTTCTTGGAGGAACTCCTGGGCTTGCGATCATTTTTGGAGAGAGTCTTGGAGACCTCAACCTCCTCGCGCTTAGCTTCTTCGCGCTCAGCCTCGTTTTTTCCTCTTTCTTCTTCCTTTTTTAGTCTAAGAACATTGTTGACTCGTCGTCTATGCAAACCTAAGTGTTGCCATCCTGCGTGTCTTCCAGTTAAACCGCGACTCTATTCCACGTTATCGCAAACTCGAATTTACCAATAGAGAAAGAAAGTCGATGCTCTCCTCGTACGGCTCTATGAAACAAATTCAACCGGGTTTGTTTTGTTCGGTGAGCTCCGAGTTGTCATTTCCGTTTATCGTTGTTGTTCTGAAACGCCTAAAGTTATCATAGCGTGCACAAAAAGATAGATATTTTACGGCTAGGTGAAGGTTAAATGCGCCGAAGTGGATTCAGAGGACTTGCGGTCCCCAATCGCAGCCCATGGTTCGGCTCCGTCAATGCAAAAGAACTCAGAATGTAGTATTAATGTCAGAATTAGTGTTATCTGCCTGAATGAAACGTCAAATAAGTATCTTAACACACACAAAAATAGCGCTGATAGAAAAATGAAAGAAGAAACGAAGCGCTGATATTGTAAACAAGATTAAATTTGAGTTTTATTTCTCGTTATTTGTAATCTGTTGACCTGTGAAATCGCAGAGAATGTTCACAAACTCCACACTTCTCGACGGAATCCGAATGTTCTTTGTGCAACTTCAAGCTACAATCCGTGTGGGTCACGGCCTAAGCACAAAAACACCTACAGTAGTGAAAAGTTTTTGTGCCTAAAGGGCACCAAAACAAAAAGCTAAAAAATCCCAATTTCTGCTATAAAAATAATCCAAGAGAAGCCGAAGAATCAGTCGACTGACTGCAGCCAACATGAACTTTAAGCTCCTCTTCACTCTCTCGCTCTTTTTCGCAGTTGTCGCAGTTTTCACCCAGGCGGTGAGTGGATCTGGGATCAGTGAGGATTATAAATTGCTTGTTTCAGGACACCTCCACTGCTAGCAGCGGAAGCGGCCTCAGTAAGGATCGCCAGCAGCATTCCAGATAATAAGTAGTTTTAGAATTCTTGATCCAATCGCTCCTTGAGCTTGTCTCCGGTCTCTTGCAGATTGTCGTCGACCTCCGTAGGTTGTCCTTCAACTCCTAAACGCATCCTTATTTTCAGTCAACGGAACTCTGGAACCCAACGGTGTGCTTGGGGAACTCGGCGATCTCCTCACCGAACTACTCAACTTCCTGGGCTCGGAACTCGGCGGCCGCAGTCCCGTAGGATCGACTCCTGCGCCCCTCGGCGGCCTCCTCGGGGACCTCTTGGAACTCGTCGAGTTGATCCTGAAGATCGTTATTGGGCTCGTCGAAGTCATTCTCGGTCTACTCACCGGAGTTCTTTCTGTAGTCGATATCCCCTTTGACCTTATCGACGAGCTCCTCTCCGCCGTCAAGAACATTACTTCTAACGCTTGAGATAATATATGCAAGAACATTCAATTATAACATCAACCACTTGCGAATAAAAAGCGCACTTTTTGGTTTTTCGATAAGCTCTGTAATTTTCTTTTTCCTGAACTCCTTGTGGTATGGACATCATCCACTTGAAAGCCCTAGAAGAGAAACACGGCATAATTATTCCACCCCGTCTTCTACAAAACACGAAAAATATTTTGGCTCAAAATAACCAAAAACTAGGTCATCGTCAATTAGAATTGCAAATGAGCTCTGCTCAAACGGTATCAGTCGCCGGTTGATCTGTCCTCGCACTCGTCCGGAATGATTTCCAGAGAATTCTCCTCTCTCTTCCACGTGGTTTTCTTCGCTTTTGTAAGTTAATGTTGCTGGCTGTCAATCTGAAATCGTTTGTAGGTAGCCGGTGGCTATTCTACCGGGGACCTTGGATCGCCTCCACAGCAACTTATGTTTCCGCAGCCGCCTCTGGACCAGGACCCGGTCCCTCAGCAAATCTCCGGACAACCCAACTTCGCCTTTGCGGAACAGATCAAGGGTGATTTCATGAGCCCTTCTGTTAAGAATATTCCAAGAATCACCTCCGACGACCTCCCACCGATAATCCAAACGGGCGGCGGTGGAATCAGCGGAATCAGCAGCTTCGGAGGTCTTGGAGGCTCCTTCCAACCGGCTCCTATCTCGGGTAGGACACTCGACTTGGATCAGTTCCGCAAAGACGAAGACAAGGCGGACGAAGGCGTTATGGATAAAGTCACGGGCTTCTTCCACGCTGGAATCGACAAGGCGCAAGATTTCCTGGGTTCTGTGGCTCACGTTATTGGGGCGCCGTTTGAGATGGCCGGAGATTTCATCAGTCGCGGAAACAACAAGGAAGGAGAGGACGATGAATCCGACGAATCGAAGGAGGACGATGGGAAACAGACGAAGAGATCTCCGGTTGGAGAAGCCAAGATGTTGCCGATCGTGTGAACAAGATTAAGTACGTAAGCATCTGAGATTGGATTTTGATTGGGTTAATTGTGATACTGTAAGCTTGTGCTTGGAATAAATTTAAAAAACGCAGAAAGACTCCCACAGGAATAATTCATAAGCGCCCAATTGGCCAGGATGGATTTGCCCGTTGAAGTTGACACTCGAATTGGCGATATTCAAGTCTTCCTTTCGTGTGTTTTCAGCGTTTTGCTTCAGTTAGTATTTACATCATGTGTCATTTTTATTCTTATCAAAAGCACAACGACCTCGTCATTACCGCCAAAAGCGCAATGGGAATAGGATTGAACGGATCTGACAAGAAGAACGCCGTCGCCAAGAGCAGAACTTCTTGGAACAGGATCGAATGAAGAGCCGTTGATTCCATGGCCAGGATAGAGGAAACGTCGTTAATGAATCCGAAGCCTGCAGCAGTCGTCGCCGATGACAGAACGAGAACCTAGAAAAATTGGCGGTGACCCACACCGGGCGGAAGCTTTCCTCACCTGACTGAATCCTAAACTCGGCAGTTTGGCGACGTGAAAACATGAAATCTTCGCTCCATCTCGTTTCCATATGGCCTCATTTGTAACTTCGAAATTCAGGCCGAATTTCTGAATTTTACCGTTTTGAATTATTCAAAGTTCAGCGGCCCGCTTTCGCTGTTTTCCTGTTCCTCTGAAAACTCGAAAATTGGGTCGGCGACCGTTTTCAATTGCTAATGCGGGCCTTTCGATCTCTCCGCGTTTGGCTTTTTTAAGCGGGGCGCGAATCTGAATTACCAGCTCAATCATATTTTCCGAATTCGCCTTCGCTCTCTTCCTCGTCGCGTTCTCCGCTTCGGTGAGCCTTTGTGAATATTTCTCCCTTGATTCTAATTCCCGTTTTTTCAGTTATCTGAAGCCCAACTTCTCGAAGGCACCGGTGGCCTGATCAACCCCGACACCGGACTTCTAGGAGGCCTTGGCAACACGCTGGGAGGCCAACAGGGAGTTCTCGGAGGAGCCGGAGCGCTTTTGGGAGGAACTGGATCCGCGGACAACACCGGCGGCGTTCTGGGTGACCTGGGAAGCACCGTCGGAGGTGCTCTCGGAAACCCGAATAATGGAATCCTCGGGGGCGTCGGTTCCTTGACTCACGGATGAATTTGGCCGAGATTTCACGATGTTCAATATGCCACCTTGTGGTTAAATGTTCTGCGTATCGCTCTCGGCGCGTGTGTGTGCATAAATCGCGTTTGCAAGTGGCGAAAGGGGTGTTTTCCTTTCCACTTTTCGATCAAAATGACGTTTTTCTAATGTTAGATTATCCGATCCGTCGCCACTAAAGGGTGTTTCCCTTTTCAGGAGCGCTGATAAGATGCGATCCAAAAGATCGAAGCCACGAGGAAGCCCCCGAATCTCCGGCAGCCGCTTATCTCCATCACAAGGCCACCATGCGCTTCGTGTTCTGGTTGTCGTCCGCCCTTGTGCTCTCCGCCGCCGCGCTTCCGCTTCTGGAGGAGCAAGATGCCGAAGAAGTTAATGTGATTCCACTTCGTGTGACGAGGACTAAAACTCCCGCGTAAGGAGAGTAGTTTATGGCAAGAACTGATTCTTGTGTTTTCAGGGGAGTGAGTGCTAAACACTACCAACACCCGTGGTACGAGTTCCTGTCCGTTGGTTTGTTCATTGGATCCAACTGTGAGTATTATACTTCATGAAATTATAAATTTTGGCTTTGTTTTAGTGCAAGATTTCTGGTACGAATTCTCCACGATCACCTCGGACATCGTTATCAACTTCTGCCCTGAAAACGGCCCCTCTGATCCCAAGAAGTGCTTCGAACCCCGCAATTCTTCCTCCTACAAGATCATCGATGACAATGTCGCCAGTGACCAGATCGCCGTAAGCCGAATCAGCCATAAATGTGTTTCTAATCAAATATTTTCAGTTCAAAGCTTACTGGAAACAAAGCGAATTTCCCAGGCATCCAGCGAAGATGGAACAGAACGGGATGACTGGAGTCTTCGGAGCCGGATGGCCCTCGCTCTCCCGCTGGAACATCCCCTCTTTCTGGCTGAAGGCGCTCGGAAACGAGGAGAAGAAGATGTTTGGGATCTTCATGTCCCACGACGGACTCACGCGTTTCCTTCGCGTGGGTGGCGAACTCAACTCCACGGAATGCGACCTTTCCACGATCCAGTGGCACGATCTTTCCTCGCCGAAGTACTGGCAAATCCCAATCGACGGATTCAAGTACGGCAATATCGAGAAGCAGCAGCGCAAGGAAGCGGTCATCGACACCGGCAGCGGCTGGCTCGGAGTTCCTGGAACCTACCTCCTTGACATGATGAACCGCAACAACGTCACCTTCGATCGCACCACTGGTGCCTACACCGTCGACTGCCGCCGATCCCTCGCGCTCCCGATCCTGGAGCTGACGATTGGCCAGAAGAACCACAAGATCTTCCCTTCTGCTTACGTTGACCGCCAGAATCCTTTGGACAACGGTAATTGTGTGGTGAATCTGAAGAACTCGAGGTCGCTGGTGGGATCCGATTGGGTGCTCGGACTCCCGTTCCTGCAGAGTTTCTGCACGTCTTATGATTTTGATAACAAGCGTCTTGGTATTGCTGACAACATGTTCTAAGGGATTCGTGAGAATTCAATTGTGTGAAATTAGATCAAAATAAATGAAAATTTGAAGAGGGTCTGAGGGGATCGGGTGAATCGTTTGCGATTGATTGCGTTCTTTTTGCGTGATTTGCGTGATTGCGTTCTCATATGTGGTTTCTTTCAGCGCGCTACGTACTTCTCAGTTTGAATCAAGCAATAATCACGACGTGAATCCATCAGAATACCTTTTCCTGTGCAAATGAAAAGTGAAATGTGGTCAGGATTAGTTCCACTGATAACAGAAGCCGTAATCTGAAGAGATCACAGACCACCTCATGCAGTAGTTCACAAGGAGCAGTTTTAAGGGATCGAAACGGCTTATCTCCACCACACCGGCACCTCGCGATGCGTCGTTTTGTGATCCTCACCTTGCTTCTTCTCTGCGCTTCGGCGTCGCCGCTTCCTGAAGCTGAAGGGCAGACGATTCCTCTACGAATCACACGATCGCCGTATCCCCCCACCAGCCACAGGTCCCACGGATACAAGCATCCCTGGTTTGAATATGTCACCGCGGATATCTCTATGGGATCAACTCGTAAGTGAATGTGATTTGCTCAAATCAAGATTTTGAATTTCAGTGCAAACGTTCCTTATGGACTTCTCGACGACAACCTCGGATTTGGCGGTCAACTATTGCAAAGAGCACCCTGCTGCGGACCCTACTTCCTGTTTCGATCCTCTGCTTTCAACCTCTTACGAGAAGGTGAACGACCAAGTTGCAAGCGATTTCGTGTCGGTAAGCAAGCGTTCTTATGCTATTCCCATAAATACGGGTCGACTTCGACGTTAATAATTTTTTCAGTTCGCCGGATACTGGAACGTGACGCGACAAGAGTTCCTGATCAGCTCCAAGGGCGTCAACGAGCACGGATTCCTCGGCGTCGTCGGTGCCGCGTGGCCTTCGCTGGCCTCTTACGGCATCACTCCCTTCTGGATCAACGCTCTCAAGGGCGAACCCAAGAACGAGTTCGGAATCTTCGTCTCCCACAACGGCCAGAACAGCTTCCTCCGCTTTGGAGGGCCTCTGCTCGCCTCCATGTGCGACCTCTCCAGCCTCCAGTGGTTCCCTCTCTCCTCGGAGAAGTACTGGCAAACTCCGATCTCCGGACTCAACTTCGGCGGCTACGTCCGCAAATTCAACCAGCACGCCGTCATGGACACCGGCAGCGGGTGGCTCGGACTCCCCGGCACGTATCTCATGGATATGATGAACCGTAACAACGTCACCTTCGATCAAACCATTGGCGCTTATACCGTGGACTGTCGCCGTGCCTTGGCTCTTCCGATCCTCGAAATGACCATCGGATCCCAGACCTACAAGATCTTCCCCTCGGCTTACGTCGACCGCAGGAATCCTCAGCCCGGAAACATGTGCGTCGTGAACCTGAAGAACTCGCGGAAGCTCTACGGAGCCGATTGGACCTTCGGACTTCCCTTCATGCAAAGCTACTGCTCCTCCTACGATTACGACAACAAGCGCATCGGGTTTGCCAACAACGTGTTCTAGATTTTGTAAATATTTGGGTTTCTGAGATGAATAAATATATTGTTTTTGAGTGTAAGAAGTAGCTGGTTCTAGTATTGAAATGTGGAATCCGGGTAACGAGCCATATGGTGATTACAACCACGTGACAAAATGATAAGCGTCACATGATAGCTCTTCATTCTTTTTGTGCACGTAGTTCCGCACACTTCGGTGGACTTAAGCCTCCACTTATTACCTGTACCCAGATTCGTCCTAGATCGCATGGACGCGCGTGCTAAACAGTAATAAATATTCATTTGCGTTTTCTTCATCAAGGAACAACAAGAAAGTAAGAAAAGATGACGAGGTGGCAGGCGGAAGGTTGTATATACAGAAAGGGAGAACATGGCTAATATGACATCGCAGCTTCTTTGTAGTCGGATCCGTCTTGCGAGAAAAGGTCTTCGAGTTTCCACTGTAGCGTTTCGAACGTCGGCCTCCGATCCGGCTCCTTGTGCCAGCATTCGAGCATTATGCAGTACCTGAATGGGATGGTTTAGAAGGGTGCGAGAGAGGTTGGAAACTCACAGCACTTGAGGGCATCCCTGTGGACACGGCATACGGTAGCCTTGCTCGACTTGATGCAGAACTTCGGCGTTGGTCATGCCTGAAATGATTTTCGATGTTTACAACAGATGAGCTAGAAGTTCTAACCTGGATACGGTAACCTTCCATAAGTGACCAATTCTGTGAGCAAAATTCCGAAACTCCAGACGTCGGATTTTATCGTAAACCGATTGTAGTTCGCGGCTTCTGGCGCCGTCCACTAAAATCCAGGAATCATGATCACCTTCTCCCAATCCTTCCTCACCTTGATCGGGAATCTCGCGCCCAGCCTGGCCTCGTACTCGTGCTCCTTGATCACTCTGGCAAGTCCGAAATCGGCGATCTTGACGGTGCAGTTCCTCGATACGAGGATGTTCCTGGCGGCCAAATCGCGGTGGATGAAGTTCTTTTCTTCCAGATAACTCATTCCAGCCGCGATCTGCGCTCCGATCTCCGAGAGTCCTGGAAGCGGCGTGTCCCTTCCGCGTCCCTGCAGGAACTGCACCAGATTCTCCTCCATCAACTCCGTCACAATCAGCAACGGCTCGTCCTTCGTGCACACGGCGTAAAGTTGCAATAGGCGCTTGTGACGGAAGCGTTTCATGATCTGCGCCTCCGCAAGGAAATCTCCCGCATCAGCCGATCCCGGTTTCAGCTTCTTCACCGCCACGGCCGCGTTGTTCCAGCGGCCCTCCCATACTTCGCCGAACTGTCCAGCTCCAATTTGGCGCAGGAGCCTCAAAGCGCGCCTGTCCACTTCCCACTGGTCGTCGTAGGTGAATGTAGCCGTATCTGGATTCTCAATTCTAGCGGCAGGCTGGTTAAGGGCCACGCAGAGGCCGTCGGCCGCGTGGCGATAGTGCTCGATGAGTTCTGGGAGCGTCGCAAAGGGCGTCCGGCGAGCGATGAAGTAGCCGCCGTGGTCCATTTGCCGGATCCTGTAGTGCTTCACGGAGGCGCCATCGCGGACTGAAAATGCGGGAATTAGGACTTTTAGAAGAAGAATTCAAAATTAAATGTGCAGAATTTTGTGAAAAAGTAAAGGAATGCTGGACCTGTTCAGAACTTGTGCTTCAGTTTTCGATCGATATCACCTCCTTGTACATCATCCTAATCCCTACACTGCAGCTCTCCAGCCCATCGCATATAAATCGGTTTCCCATCAAATCCATGAATTCCAGAACTCAATTGTTCTTCCGTTTCCACAGTTTCGGGCGGAAAGAAGACGAAGACAAAGGTGAAATCGTCGTTTGTTTGGATTGGCGGAAATCACGGCGATGACATCAATTTAACCCTTTTTTGTGCGTGGTTCTTTTGAAATCAAAAAGTGGAACGCGTGAGCGGGAGCGTTGAAACCGAAGGTCAACAAACTCGGCCTTAATCGAGAGTTACTGACTGTGAAATGCATTTATACGTTTAATATATGCGTTGAGTGGGGAGTGATTTATGTGTTTTGGTTCGGGTGGGAATGGGAACCTCGGGGTCAAGGGTTCCAACAGCATCTGCAGGTTTTTTGGACTGGAGATTCTTGTTCAAGTTTAGGAAACAGAAAGTTGCATAGAAGAACTCACCGGAAAGCGAGTAGTCGTTCTCTCGGCTCTCAGAGTCCCTCACCAGGAAATTCCCGTGCTCGTTGAGACTCATCAGCAGCAACTTCTCCGCCTCGATCCTCCGCATCTTCCCGAAGTACCATCTGCAAAATACCATTTTATCTCGACTGCACCTCTCGCCTTCCCATGTTAATCCCATCTCACCTCCTCCCAACAACCTCCCTCTTTTGCCCCCAGTTTGCTAATACGCTTTACGTCGTGGTCATCGCCCTAATCTCGCTCGGCCCTGTTTACTTCCAGCTGTGCGCGACCACCAACTCTGCCCCAATCCAATCTTGACCCTAACGGGGAGAACAACTCCCCAACACGATCGATCAAATCGGAGTCGGCGGCGATTCGCGCGCCGACCCGAAGGCGAGAAAACGATTCGTCAAATGCGTGGCGTTGATGAAAGTGGCACTCGGCCTTGACGTCCGTTTTCCCTCCGTTCGATTTCTAATCCGCTTTGTTGGGAGGACAGAAAAGTCCGTTTAGAAATTGCTTAAGGCCGGATGTGGCGAGGCGGAGGTGGTGATTGTGTTGGTTTTGGGAGGGAGTGAAAGTTGAAACTGGCGAGGAAGCCGTGGGAAGGTCAACAGGCGCTAACACTACACCAGAAACTCGAAAATCAACACTGGCCTCTGCTCGCCTTCTCGAGTTTAACCACCCCACCTCTCAAGAATTCTTGCAAGCTCTCGAACCCAAAATCCCAAAAACCCCAGATCTCTTGAACCCAGCGCTTCTCCTCCAGCTGCTCACTTTTGGAGTTTTGTTGCGCTCGAACGCAAACAAATCGTTTTTTCGCGCTGGATCGCCTTCATCAAAGTGTCAACAGAGGGTGTTCGTCGCGCTAGTGCGCGCGAGAGAGATGCCCCATTATTTCCAATCACGAATTGCGCAGAAGAAGAAAGAGAAGAAGTGTGTTGGAGCAGCGGAGGACGACTGACCGATGATTGCGGTGATGAATTGGACAGGGGAAACCACGGCGGCGGCAGTTAATCGTGGCGATAGCCGGAGGGCGAAATGCAGAAGGAGAAGAAGAGAGCTCCAAAAAGGGATTCAGCTGCTGGCAGCTCGGCGGAGGATGCTCCCGCATGCGGAACGCTACCGACGAAAACACAGAAAACGATTTAGGGGTCAGAGGAGGGAAGAAGGACAAGGCGCGAGGGTCGAAGGGGCGCTGATTGGAACGCGGGACGCAAAAGGAGAGGTTAATCGGCGTTTTTGGAGGAGGAGAAACGTGAAAGTGAGTGAAGAAACGTCGAAATGGGTTCGTTGTGATGAATTGCGAGATCGCCGGGGGAGATAAAAACGGAATTTCGGAGTCGAAGCGTTGCAGATAAATGCGATTCACCTTGGATCGACTGCAGCGCCACTTACGGGAGATATTCAAATTTCTTCGCGAGTTTGCAGTTACGCGCACTCTCGGGAACACCGCGGAGAATCCTGGACGTCATGGAAGAGCGCTTGGAGATTGCAAAAAACGGCTATGATTCACAAAAAGAGCAGCGCAGGAAAGTGGGTTAATTACCGTATGATCGCTTCGAATGAGTCTGTGATTTCTTTGTCCGCAGACGGGAAATTCGGATTTAGAACGGTTAGGTTACGAAAGGTGCTGGAAAAGTAAACGAACAAATCGGAAAAGCCGCGGTGACCTTTTCTCCGATCTCCTCGGGGTATCAAACTCGCGCAAAAAGCTGATTCCAGATGTGGCCGAAAAGTGGCAGACAACGCTTGATCATCTGTCTAGACAAGAACCATTCCGCGCATTGTCTGGGATCGCTCACTGTCTCCGTCCTGATCCGGCTTGAGTGGTCGGTCGGTCGGTTAGTTGTAACAGCTGCCGAGTTCAGAGCTCCGATGTCCGACCGACCGTCCTCATCCTGCCAACAAGCAACAATGAGCAGCTTTAACAAAACCAGACAGCACGATTCTTGATTCAGGCATTTTCAGTCTCTCCTCGACGTTCTAAGCCAATTGATCTTCAAATTCGTCTGCGCGAAATCCGAAACTTGAAAACAGTTCGAAACCGTTAATGCGCATCCCGTCGTCTTCTCCTTCTCCATCCACGCATTTTGGAAACGGCGCTTTAAACGTTCCCGCGCGCGAGTGGTTTAGAACTAATGGCCTGCGTTCATCGGTTTGAAACGATGCGCATCAGCATAGGAAATCACTTACGGTTGCGCATCGATGGTTTTCTCCTTAGCGACGTAATTCGAGGGAATGTAGCCGGTCTTGCCGGTGGATTTGCTCCTTGCGTACCACCAGTCGCCCTGCATGCCGTTGAGGACCTCCAGCAGTTCGTTCTTCTTGAAGCTCAGATCTTCGTCAGTCCGCGCATCGTAGTCGAAGAGCGCGACGAAGAGTGGAGCCCCGGAGGGCGCCGCCTGCTGCTGATTCGGATTCACCTGAGGGGTCGGTGTGGGGACGATTCCGCCACCGCCTCCGCCCGAACCCGAGGAAATGGTCAGCGATTGCTTCTCGCTCGGGTGGAACGTTGCTGGGAACGTCGGCGCCCCGTTGCCATCCTTGATGTAGGAGTTAGTGATCACAGGGGCCTTCGAAGGCTTTTTCCCGAAACACGCGCCCATTCCGGCGGCTCGTTGGGTCGTTTCCAGGAACCAGGCAGAAAGGAACTACCGTTTCCTCTTCAAATGGCCATAGGCGAACACAGGTTAATCTTCTGAATATTGGTGTATACAAAGGGTCGGAATACTCATTCAACGGGCTACGCACTCGCTCGGACTGCTCGGCTGTCCGCTCCTCGAACTTTCCGATCGCCCGCGCTCGTTTGTTTGATCACCGCGCGTCCTGCGCAAAGCGCCGCCCCGCGAAGAACCCCGCAGCCGATTCGAAGATGGTGCAGCGCCGCTCCACCGCACCACCTAACCAACAGCAGCCGTTAGCCTACATCTACATCGCTAGTTTCCGCAAAACAGCGCCCACTAATTATGGATTGAATATAGGCCAGGAGAGAAAATTGATACGCAATCAGTTGGTTCGTGGAGAAGTCGACTCGCCGGTGACGTCGACGCACTTCTGTACCAATTGAAACTGCGTTTTCGAGTGCATGCATAATAACTTGCCAGCCGGCCGCGCATCTACCGAAGAAGCGGCGCAACCTTGATGGACGGCGAACCGGTAATTGTGCTCATTATTGTTGTGACGGACACATGTAACCTTGCCCGTGCCGGAACAGTTCACCGCCGGCGCACAAAGAATGCCGGCTAATTGTCACCTAACTGGCACCAATTTGCAGAGTTTCTCCGCCTTTCGCCAGAATGATGACGTTTCGGAGATGACGAAGGTGGCTCCAGAAGCGACCGACTCGTCCGAACGGGGCAGCTAGAAGTGGTTTAGGCGCTATCGCGATGAAGAGAACACGTCTATGAGACAAATATGTGTCTATAGCGGTCAGGCGAGGCCACTAAAGGGTCAACGGAGCATCGTCCATACGAGACTGATTCATCCTAGCGGTCGTCTGTGACGATCAAAGGAGACAAGCGAATGGTTTGCGAGACACACCGTATCGAGCGCGAAGAGCCCATTTCCATGCACGAACACGTCGGAGGCGGTCGTGGATAAGCGGAGCTCGAGTTGCAACCAGCCGCCGAAGCAGCGTCTTATGAAAGCGGAAAAGAGCAATAATTACGGTCAGAGAAAGCTTGACAGCTCGCCCACCACGTCGATCAACCGATCGACGCATGACAAGCGATGCTCGGAAGCTGCAAACTTCGCGCGTGGATCAACACATCTCCTCGCCACCGCTGCTTTGTATCCACTATCCGACCCTTCTTATTTGTTTCCGGTTTAGCTTTCGCCCTGAGAGAGATGGGAAAGAGAGAATTGAAACGAAGGCCAAGAATTTCATTGAATCTGTAACAAACACAACAACAAATATAACAACAAGTAACGAAAAGAAGACGATTTTTAGTTCGTCTCCATGGCTTCTTCGGCTGCCTTCTTCTTGGCCTTCGACTTCGCTCCAATCTTCGCTGGTTCGTCGGCCACGGGCGCCCGGATGAGGTGGATCTGCTTCTTGCTCTTCGTGATCATGCCGGCCTTCTTCACCTTCTGTCCCGGGATCAGCGTCTTCTTGATCAGGTCCGCGTAGCGCTTGTGCTTGATGTTGTGGACGTCCTTCATCACCTCGACTAAAAATGACGCTTTAGCAAGAAGATGGCAATTTGGGGGAACTTACTGGCATCCTTCCAGAGAGCGCGCTCGTACTTCGTGGGCTCGTTGCGTCTCTGCTCCATGGCGGAGGTGGCATCGTTGCGCAGTTCCTTGCCACGTGCCAGACGCGAGGCCTTCGTCCACTGGACCTTGCGTGGGTTGCGCTTCTTCTTGAATGCGACGTTGCACTTCTTCCGGCAGAATCGGAAAATCTAGAATCGCGCAAAATAAGAATTTAGAAGCTAAAACATCCAGCGCTTACCTGGCAGTCGTTACGGACGAACTGTGTGCCGTGGCCGGGGTAGATTGGCGATGAGCAGAAGTAGCACTTCTCTATCCTCATTTTCCCAAATTAGCCTGCAACAAAACTTTGGGTTAGAATGTTTGGAGTCAATTTCGAATTTGATCGATCCGCACCGCGCAACAGAAAAACGTCGACCGTGTTATGGGCGCGCGATCGCAGATTTGTTTAGGCACGCGTGATAACGATAACTTTGAAAGCTGAGCGCGACGATAAGCAGTAACTGAACTTAACCGAAGGCTATCCAAAACAGCCTGAAACGCTGAAAACAAAGCTGAAAATCGACCAAAATCGGGAAAACGCAAAATAGAGCAACGAAACCAAATTCCCAGATGAGGTACCGTAGCTGATCGTTAGATCAGGCAAGCCGCTGTGGGTGCCTTAACTTCTCTCAAATGGTTCTCGTTTTTCCACATCTCTCCTCCTCAATCCACTTCCACATTCAGATATTCCTTCGTTATCCTTAACGTTCAAACCTCTCCACAAATCCAAAATCAACAATTTATTTTAGCGCAGAACGCATAATAGTAACAATAAAAGCATACAATCGAACTGAAGTCCTGTATCCGTCCTGGTTGAGGCGGAACTCGACGACATCTTCATCGCTTCGGGCCTTCTTGAACCCGAAGCTCAGGCACACGTCGATAAACTTCTCTTGGTCGACCTCGGATTCCGCGACCCGGTAGGCGTATTCGCAGTCGGCCTTCATCTTCAGAAGGTTCTCGATATGAGCCTTCATGAAGTCCAGGTCGAACGTGAAGCACCTACCGTCTGCGAATCCGACGTCGACCTCCGGGATCTTGCAGAGCTGGATCTTCTCCCCCAGATAGGCCTTCCAGTCCAGAGGGGAGTCTTCGGGCTTCTCTTCATCAGGTTTTTCTTCATCTTCTTCTGGAACGTCTTCAAGGCTCTTCTCCGGTCTTCGTCCTCCGCTCAGGCTCACTTCTTCAAGGCGCAGCTGCTGCAGGTCGTTGTTTTCGATCAGCCCGTGGAGCCAGGCTTCAAACGTCGACTGCAGCGGCTTGCGTTTCTCCGGTTTGATGTGGCCAAAGCGGATCTTGCAGATGTCGACCTTCTTGATGCGCTTCTCGATGCATTTCAGCATCGGCATCATCTCGACGATTTCTTCTTCGAATTCGGTCATCGCCAGCATGCAGCCATCCCGGGTGCAGGTTTCCAGGATGTCGAGGACCTCCTCGCCGGTGGGGGAGTCCGTCAAGAAGCCTTGGTCGTCGAACATCGCGTGGTCGTAGATCGGGAAGTCTTCGATTTCGACCTCGTCGTCCTCGAGGTCGTCCTGCAGGCTCGGGTCGCTGGCGTATTCAGGAGCATTTGAGGTGGAGCGGAAGAAGACGCTGTCGAAGCGGACGCACTTCAGCTCGCAGTAGTAGTGGAATGGCATGCATTCCACATTCTGCGAGCCTGTCTTCTGCTGGAGGCAGCGGAAGTCGAAGCCTTCGAGCTTCCCTTCCTCCGCGCTTCGGATAGGCGCTACTTCGAACTGCCTCCAGCGTTCCAGCTCCACCTCAATGTCGAGGTCGGCCTCGCCCTCGGATTTGCTCATCTAGAACAGATATAACAGTCAGTTTTGTTTTACAGAAATGAAATTAAAGGGTGCGACGCGATATTAGAGGTAATATTTGGAACCCTCACAGCTTATCCCAAGGCTCCATTCATCAATTACGCTCACATGGAAACAGTTTGTTTCAGTGTATGAAGACAGCGCTAAGAACTTCAAATTTCAGGAAATACTCCCACATTCAACTACTAATACACATCAATTATAATCTAAATAATAAGAGCACGGTTTACCACACTCGTTAGCATCCTCCTGAACTCCGAAAACAACGACCGCCAACTCGCACCTCACACCATGAAACCATCCCAAGTTACCAGGAACCCCAGTTCCAGCCTCTCTGGACCAGAGTTCCACGGAATCCGACCGCTTCACCTCCCGCAAACTCGTCAAAATGCGAATTCAAAAGTAGCCGTAGTCCAGAAACCAATCATGTCCCTCGTTTCGAGACCCCACCAGAAGAGTCGTGTTTTTTGCAGACAGCGTCTCGTCTCGGACTTTGTACCCGTCGCAAACAGTCAGCCATTCTGCTCCATTCGCCCGAGAGGTCGTCCTTTCGCTTGCCGAAACGTTTCTTCAGCTCTCCGGCCGCTTCTTCCCCTCGCCACCGTCCCGGAGCTTCGTCGGCAGGTCGCCCTCCGAAGCGCGTGGCGCCGAGGAGTTGAAAGTGCATCAAGACTGTGTAGCCCGTGGATCGTGATTGCGTGGTCGCTTTCTGTGGTCAGCGCTGAGGGCACGACGTCGTACTTTGATCTTGGGTACGAAGTCCGACTCGCCACTCTTCGCTGCCCTCTTTGGAGACATTCGCGACGTTGCGCTTTGGTGTGTCGTGGTTCGTCTCTAAACCAATCATTTGCATCGCTTTTGTAATCTGTTTCTCGCCTTTTTAGGATGACTTGGAGTTGGCGGATATCACCAAAACAGCTCGGCAACGCTTTGGATACGAAATGGATATTTCCTGCGCGAACCTTCAAGCGGATTCAAGAGCTCTGCGCTTGCGATTAGGAAGTTCTCGACTGCAAAGCGGCGCTCCGCACGTGTTGATGCCAGCCAGATTGACCGGAATTGGCGCCCGAAATTCAAAGTCAGGGACGGTTTTGCTATTGCCAGTTTCCACATTGCGTGAGTTCGGCGCTATCGATTTACTTGTTTTGAGATTTCACTGGCAAAGTTTGTTCCAGGCGCGTATAGCTAGTTTTAGCTGCTGGAAGCCAATTCCTAGAGTTCGCCATTATCTAGTCACTGCGCAGTTCTGTCCAATAAGTGGTATATCAGCGTCGCGTCTTTTAATCGTGTTCTCCTTATTTAGAAATCGTTGGAAATCGTATTTGTTTTCTGATAGGTAGCAGGGTCAGCGGTGGAAACACGCGGTGCTATCACTGGCGCAGACCCGTTTATTTATCGAAAACACTTTGATAAATGGCTTGTGAACTGCAGAAATAGTCTTTGCGTTTATTGATCCGATGAGCAGTTTACGACGCGGTGGTTTGTTGTTTTCTAATATAAGCGGCGTGCCCACTCTAGCGTGCATCGTGATATCATAGAAGTGGCTGTGAACACGGCTTTAATTTAACTTTTCTTTACAGAATGCTCTCACGTACATCCCGAATGGTGTGCCTTTCGGCACGCCTCCGCTCGTCAGCAGCCACCACCGGCGTCCGCCAGCTGCACGAGAGTAAGTCCTCCTTTTTGCAAAACTAGCTTAACGATGCTTATTTATAGAAAAAGTTTCGGTTTCGGTCCAGGACGGTGTCGCTGTGATCAAGATCAACGACACCTCGTCCAAGGTCAACAGCCTCGGAACGGCTCTCAACGAGGAGCTGAAGCAGGCGTTCGACCAGGTCGAACGGGATGAAGCCGTGAAGAGCGCCGTCCTGATCTCCGGAAAGCCCGACTGCTTCGTCGCCGGCGCCGACATCAAGATGCTGGAGCAGTGCAAGACTGCCGCCGAAGCCACCCAGATTTCCAAGGAAGGCCAGCAGCAGTTCGCCAGGATCGAGAAGAGCAAGAAACCCATCGTCGCCGCCATCATGGGAAGCTGCATGGGAGGAGGCCTCGAACTGGCACTCGCCTGCAAGTACCGCATCGCCGTCAACGACGCGAAGACCCAGCTCGCCCTCCCGGAAGTGATGCTCGGACTCCTTCCCGGCGCCGGTGGCACCCAGCGATTGCCCAAGCTGATCGCTCTGCCCACCGCTATCCAAATGATGCTCATGGGCAAGAACCTCCGCGCGCAGAAGGCCAAGTCCGCTGGTCTCGTTGACCGCGTCGTCCAGCCCCTTGGAGTCGGAGTCAACTCTGCGGCGATCAACACCCACAAATATCTTGAGGAGGTAAGAATTTGTTTTTAAACTTGATCTTAAAATACGATTATTTCAGATTGCCATCCAAGCTGCTAAGGATCTCAGCTCTGGATCCCTGAAGATCGACCGGACACGTCCCCTTGTCGAGCGCGTCTCCAACTACTTCATGACCCGTCGGCCAGTCCTTGACGGTATCGTCCTGAAAAAGGCCCGCGACGGAGTCATGAAGATGACGGCCGGAAACTACCCTGCTCCCCTCGCAATTATCGAATGCATCAAGACTGGACTTCTTTCGAGCGGAAACAAGGGATACGACTTCGAAGCTCAGGTATTTTGACATATAGCGTATAGAAATTAAGTATTTGTTTCTAGGAATTTGGAAGACTTTCCCAAACTCACCAGTCTAAGGCTCTCATTGGCCTCTACCATGGCCGCACAGAAGCCAAGAAGAACAAGTACGGTGAACCAGCTCGACCCATCGAGAACATCGGTGTCATCGGCGCTGGCCTCATGGGCGCTGGAATCGCCAATGTTTCCATCGACAAAGGCATCAACACCGTTCTTATCGACATGAACGATGAAGGCCTGGCCCGTGGCCGTTCCCAGATCACCACCCAGCTGGATGGAGCCGTGAAGCGCAAGAAGTACTCAAGGGCTGAACGCGACATTCACCTTTCCAAGCTGCAGACGACCACCGACTACTCCGCCCTGAAGAACGCCGATGTTGTCATTGAAGCCGTCTTCGAAGATATGAGCCTCAAGCACAAGGTTATCAAGCAGCTGGAATCGGTCGTCCCAGAGCACTGCATCATCGCCTCCAACACTTCCGCCCTTCCCATTGGAGAAATCGCTTCCGTCAGCTCTCGCCCCGAACGCATCATTGGAATGCACTACTTCTCCCCCGTCGACAAGATGGAGCTGCTTGAAATTATCGTCACCGACAAGACCTCGAAGGAGACCCTCGCCGCCGCTGCCAAGCTCGGTCTGGCTCAGAAGAAGGCCGTCGTTGTCGTCAAGGATTGCCCCGGCTTCTTCGTCGTCCGCTGCCTTGGACCTATGATGAGCGAAGTCGTCCGACTTCTCCAGGAAGGAGTCGCTCCGGAAGCCCTGGACAAGCTCACCAAGGCTTACGGATTCCCCGTGGGTGCCGCCACCCTTGCTGACGAAGTCGGACTTGACGTTGCCCAGCACGTCGCCACTTTCCTCGGACAAGCTCTCGGTCCTCGCGTGCACGGAGGTTCCGCTGAGCTTCTCTCCGAGCTCGTGAACGCCGGACACAAGGGACGCAAGACCTCCTCCGGAATCTACGTGTATGGAAAGGGCAAGAAGGGTGCCAAGACTGTAAGTATATTCTTTTCCTGCAGCTGTTAATTTTCGCGTCTCAGGTCAACGAAGCCGCCACGAAGATCATCGCGAACCACAAGATTGTTGCTCCTTCCAGCGTCAGCTCTAAGGAAGACCAACAACTCCGCGTCGTCTCCCGCTTCATCAACGAGGCGCTTATCTGCCTTCAGGAAGATGTCATCCGTTCGCCGGTAAGTAGTTCTATTTAGAGGTTCAAAATATCTAATTTTATTTTTTCAGTCCGACGGAGATATCGCCAGTGTGTTCGGCGTTGGATTCCCTCCATTCTGGGGAGGTCCCTTCCGCTTCGTGGACCTGTACGGCGCTGACAAGCTGGTGAGCGCCATGGACCGCTACGCCAACGCCTACAAGATCGAACAGTTCGAGCCTTGCCAGCTCCTCAAGGACCACGCCAAGTCCGGCAAGAAGTTTTACGCGAAGAACTGAGTCCATATTTATTGTTTGTTAATTTTTTACGATTATTGTATAGGAAAGGAGGCTGCCATACGTGCGGGATAAAACTAAAACCGATGTGTTGATTGCATCTTTCGATCGATATCGAAGTTAACCTCTCTTCGGATCTCTTTGTCGTGTCGTGTACTCTGTAGTCCTCGTAGTTTGTAGTGATTCTTAACTCCGGCGTTTTGTTTCTCTCAGGTGTTGTTACCCTAAAGGAACCATGGAAGGCAGCGCCAATCGTAGGTGTCGTTCCCGAGGATGTTTTCTTAAGGCTCGATTTAGAGTTTATCACGGTTTCGATCGACCAAGACGTCGCCGTGATCCGCGTGAACAGTCCGAACTCTCCCGTCAACGCGTTAGGATCCGTTCTCTCCGCGGAACTCAAAAAGGCGTTCGAGGATATCGACAAGAATGACGCCGTTAGGAGCGCCGTAGTGATCTCCGAGAAGCCGAGATGCTTCTTCGCCGGCGCGGATATCAACATGCTGGTCAAGGTGACTTCGGCCGAAGAAGCGACGCGGCTTTCGCGCGAAGCGCAGGAGAACTTTGCCAAGATCGAAGGAAGCCGAAAACCCGTCGTGGCAGCTATCATGGGAACTTGTATGGGAGGAGGAGTGGAACTGGCTCTGGCCTGCCACTACCGATTGGCTGTGGACACGCCGAGCACGGTCTTCGCCCTTCCGGAAGTCAAGTTAGGATTGCTGCCGGGAGCTGGAGGCACCCAGCGATTGCCGAAGTTGGTGCCGATCGAGAACGCGTTGGATATGATCCTGACGGGGAGGAATTTGAATGCGCAGAAGGCAGCGGAGATCCGATTAACGGATGAGTTGATGCCGGGGAAGGAGAACGAAACGGAGACTTTGAAGAGTTTAGAGGAGGTAAGAAGAACTCTTTCAAGAGTTTCCACGGGTTCCATGATTTCAGAGAGCGATCGTCGTAGCCAAGGACCTTGCGAACGGAACCCTCCAGGTCAACCGCCAGAAATCGCTCTTCGGTGCCGTCAAGAACTACCTCCTCACGACGAGATTGATCTTCGATTGGTGGATCCTGAAAACAGCCGAAGAATCGGCCCAGCGCTTGACCAAAGGCCATTTCCCAGCGCCGTTCGAGATCCTGAAAGTGATCCGAAGTGGACTCATGGAAGACCCTGCGATCGCTTATGAGAAAGAAGCTGAGGTAATTGAATCTTGTTTGAATATATCTAATATCTTGTTCCAGGGATTTGGGAAGTTGTGCCACTCCTACCAGAGCAAGGCGCTCATCAACTTGTTCCACGCGCGAAACGCTTGTAAGAGGAATCGTTACGGAAAGAAAACGAAGATCCAGAGCATCGCGGTGCAATTCGACGAATGCTGGGTTGATCTGATTATCGCCGCCGTCGAAGCTGGAATCCAGGTTCACGTGTCCAAGATTGACGAATCAAGATTTGAGAAGCTGGTAGCCGGAACCGAAAGCCGCCTCGCTCGACGACGTTTGGCCAAACCTGTGAAAGAACTTCTGACGAGGCATGGCGATCTCAAAGAGATCGAAAACGCGCAGATTGTGTTCTGCCAGGATTGGAAAGAGGTAGGATTTGAGAATCGTGCTCTTGGGTGACGGTAGTGCTATTCAGGTGTCCGGAATCCAAGCCTCCGCTGTGGTCATCCCGCGATCGAAGGACCAGGCCGATCCAGAAAACGAAAACGTCCTCGCTCTGCGCTACAACACGAAAACAAAGATCGCCCAACTCGTCCCTTTCGCTGGAACCAAGGACGACGCAGTAGCCGCCGTGGCTGATTTCTTCGGCATGATGAAGGAGTTTATGGTCGTGAAGGCAAACTTCGACTGCGAAGGGTTCTACGAGGAGGTCGTGAAGCTCGCAAACCAGGGAATCCCAGTCAGCAAACTTTGCGAAGAGTTCGGATTCCTCAACGACGTCGTCGCCGACGCGAAAAGAGAAGGATACGTCATTGAAGACCCGAAAGAAGCGTCCGAGAGTTCAGAAGACGTCCCCGTTCGCTTGGCTGCTGCGATGTCGAAGGACGCCTTGGAGTACTGTAACCGAAATCAAAATGCAAAGGTGAGTTTCGATGAATATTGGATTCCTCTGAATTGTGGTTTGTTTCAGGCCGATATGGACATTCTCGGCGTCGCCTATTTTGGGTTCCCAGCTCAATGGGGAGGACCACTCAAGTTCTTGGACCTCTACGGCCGGGACAAGCTCGCATCGGCATTCGAGCATCTCCAGATCAACTCGGAACTTTTTTCTAAAATGTGATAATTGGATACGGTGTACACGCTTAATTTATACCAGGACAATAAATATAGCTATTCTGAAAGGTTTTAAAGATTACTTACCGCTCTGTAGAACTGTGTCTCATCGCTGTTTCAGGCTGTGAACTCTGTGAGCATGAATTCCGATTCAAAAACAACGTCATAGTTTATATTTAATAAAATGTACACAGAAACCGAAATAAAACTTTAAGAAAATATTGCACGTCGTTGAATTGCACAAGAAGCCAATGAAAGACACCGATTGGCCTAATCTAAGGAGAGAGGTGAACGTAAGAAGGTAGGAACATACTGAGAATTAGGGAAGAGAGGGTACAAGAATGAGTGCAAAGAGAAGTCGTGGACGCTGAATCTCGAGAGATCATCAGGAGTGCACGCGACGCCTCCGTACGACCTAACCGCTTTGTCGAGAGGGTGTGCTGAGACCTAAGAAGAGTGGAAGACCGGGGAGGAGGAGTTACTCCTTCGAGGGCATCGAAGGCGTCCTCGAGAGGTAGACGATCATGCCGAACATGACGAAGATTACGGTAGCCGTGAAGCTGGCGAAGATGACAAAGAGTTCGCGGCTGACGCAGTCGCGCGCATAGAAGACGGCGTCCCGGGAGAGTTCTTCTCGGCTCGCCATGCCTGGAATTGAGGGATTGAGGTATAAACCGAACCAGAAAGCAGTCCTAATTAGCCCATTTCGCTTTCGCAATGTTACCGAATCTTAGTATATCCTTACCGATCTGAGGGTCCAAAACATCGAGCTGCTGGGCGCGGACATCGATGTCCGCAATTCCGTTGGATTCGGCGGTGAGGTGAGAAGTGGGAGATCTGCGGGAAACCTTCTTGCGAGGTTGCTTCGAGAGATCAGGGCAGGTTGGGACCTGAAAGGACGTTAGTCATTGACAGATATCGCAGGAGCGGCATACAGGGCATTCGCCATCTCGGATGTCAAGTCGGATGCTGCATTGGAAGTTGACGACGACGCGATCGGCGAATTTGAAAGCGTGGGCTTCTTTCTGGGCCATGAGGTCGCCGGGCCCATATTCCAGGTTGTCGAGTAGGTAGCGGTCAATAGCGCAGCTGTAATAAAGGTTTACATCGATGAAATTCTTACGAAAGAGGACAAAAAAGCCGTTTTACTCACCCATCGTCATTGAGGATCACAAACTCGGTTCCAGATCCATCTTCGACGAAGCACGAGTGCACCGTCATGCACCACAAACTCGGCGCCGTCGAGTCGCAGATCCACTTGTGGAGCAGCTTGTTTCCAACCGAAACCACCGAAAGTGGCTCCATCGTGTTCGGGTCGACGACTTCGTAGCGGCATCGCGGCATTTCGGCCAATTCGGTGAAGGGTTCCAAGCTGCGCATGGATACGGTAAGCGGGTAGGTGACGGTCTTGTCCGCTTCCATGTAGAAACAGCTGATTTCGTAGCCCTGGAATACAGAAGTAAGAGGTTTAAACGTCTTCGAAGCGACTAACTCTATCGATCTTGGTGATGAATTCTTCGTGGAATGAGATCATGACCTTGACGTTGACGAAGAGGCCGGGAGGATTCGTCTGGAATTCAACGTTTACAATCAAAAACAGTCCTTACAGCCACTTACAGATCTCGTGGTGACCACTCCGCACTGGTCTTTCCTGACCGAGATGGAGGTCGTCTTCCTGCCGACTTCCCGGGAAACGCAGTGCTCGTCGTCCGAGTGGCCGACCACGTAAACGCGGCCTTTGAAGAAATCTTCGGTGAGGAAAACGACGTCGATCGTGTCTTCGCCGCATTCCACTTCCGCTTTGCCTGAAAACGGAGAAGTTCGGTTAGATCCTCAAATTCACAATTCCTAACTGTTCCCACATTACACAGCCCTTAGAACCTAATCCGCCTCGCATGCGTGCGAACCCGATCTGTCGACCACATCCCCAGTTCCGGGTTCTGCTTTTCCGAAAGTGGATTTAAGGCCGCGCGTCAAAAACCGCTGCAGCGGATGACAAACGAGCGACGAGCTTCCCGAGAATTGCATCGGAAAAGTGACACCGGATTCTTCGTTTTCATTGTCAGCCGCTAGGAGCGCTGAAGACGAGCTTCGCCGCCCGTTGCAGCATCGCCGGCGATCGACCAAAATCGCCTCGAGCGCCTCGTTTGGCGCTTCGCGGAGCGCCCGAAGAAGAGATGACACAATTAGAAGACTCCTCGCCGCTGTTTTCACTGCTCTGCATAATTAACTTTTTCGGAACGAACGCCGATTCTATCGCCACGTTTCCTTTTCGTTGCCGGCGAGTGAAACGCGAGCTGATCGCTATCGTCCTCGTTGACCGCATTGTTTTCGGTTTCACTCTTTTTGTTCGATTTGGACGCGAAAAAGCGATTAAGAAGTCATTAGGAAAGACCGATTTAGATAAGGACGATTGCGTTGGAAGCGAAAATTGAGGATTCCTTAATGGCATTTGGTGATTCAATCTTCGATTTTGGATATTTTGGCCAGGAATCATGATGAGAACCGGGATCTTAAGAGGGTGATTTGAGTGCTTTAAGAGTGGAAGCATTCAAAAGTGGGTTGGAATGTGTAGCGACAACGTATTTGACATATGATTCTAGGCATAAAATCCTAATAATTTACGGTTCCTAAAAAAGTCAGATGATCTAATTTGAAGCTTTTTGTAAGCGATTAATTCAAAAGGTTTTAAGGAGATTGACACAAGAAGGCGAATCTACGATATGGAAGAGCCCGCAGCAAAAACTAGAAATTCATGAGGTAACTACAGGATATCGGTACATCGGATAACATCGGTACATCGGAGAGTTGATTGCATTTCCGGAGTCCCAAAAAAAGATCTAACGGTAAGTTAACCAATCGAGTATACCGCACAGTGCATAGAGGCCATTTAAGAACTGTAAGCAGGCTAACGTGTCATCAAAAACAGCTTTTCTCCATTCAAAATCCTCTCCTTCAAACCCTTTAAAAGCCCTCGAAACCGTTCCACTCACCAATTTGACCGTTTGGAATAGGAATAGCGGTAGAATACGCAAAGAGAAGCGCAGCTAGCGCTAGTGAGCTAAAGGATGCCATCGAGGTTCGAGCTGAGATGAGTTCCACAAGAAGACTAAAGAGGCCCGAAGCGCCGAACGTCGACTCTTGTATGCTCCGAAATGATCCGCGGCGTGCGGAACCATCGTGGTCGCCCCCCGAGAGCGCCCGAGGGGGTCCCTCCCTCGCCGACGACGACCAGCAAGACGACCACGCTCGGAGTCGCCAGCTTCGAGGGGCCGGTTTAGGCCTGCGCTCGAAGGTGCTCCGCTCGAAGATTACGCGCGTCCGGATAAACAACGAGAAAGCGCGAGATTTTTCACTTTTAGCCGCGACTGGAATTGAAGAAGTTGCGACACCCGCGATCAAATTGGGAGATCGAGAGGTTTTTTGAGTCGAGTTGAGTAGCGGATCTGGTGCAGGTAGAACGGGTAGCTGGAAAGATCGGCGAGATCCTGGTTGAGTTTTTGAAGAGCGTGGGGAAGCTTAAGTGGAAAGATGGGGTTACTGTGAGCGAAAACACAAAAAGAGTACATGAAGATGACTTTCATTGGACAGGTTTTCACAAAGCAATGATACCGGTGTATGCTTCCGATCATTTGCATTCATCTAAGGGTTTAGTAGATCAAGTAATCTGACTGTTTCTGAACTCTTCAAATGTCCAGGATGCTCTATTGAAGTCTTTAGAAACCGTTCATGCTCGGGCCACATTCACTCTCCTCGAGCCACTCATTCTTCGGATACTCCAAAGATCTCTTGTTCGCTTGATTCTAGATGTTCAACCTCTCCCAAATCCAAAGTTTCCAATATTGCGCTAACTCCCAAAAGCCTCATAAACGTTACTGACCGATAGTGCACCGATCGACTGACTTCTGGAGATCCCGGACGAGCTCGGAAGACGCGCGGACGTGTTTTCCTCCTCCGGCGATGTTCTTTTAACAGCAGCCGCCTCTGACCCCGCGCGACCTTGACGTGCGGTGGACGCGGCGTGGACTGGTTTCTGACCCCTCTTCTTCCCGCACCGACGCCTCCGCCAATTTCCCGAATTTATGGATGAGGATTTGTGCTAAAACTGACTGACGGCTCATCCACACACCACTTAGGCGTCGGACACATGGAGGTCACTTGTGGGACG
The DNA here is from genome assembly GCA_000757745.1 of Steinernema scapterisci. Classification (NCBI taxonomy): domain Eukaryota; kingdom Metazoa; phylum Nematoda; class Chromadorea; order Rhabditida; family Steinernematidae; genus Steinernema; species Steinernema scapterisci. The sequence goes on from KN166115.1 coordinate 38,581, forward strand.
TCGTTTTCGACGTCGACGACGTCGCCGATGCAGGGAAAACGAAAGCAGCCAGGGAAGAGGAATGCGGATACGCGGAGGCTTTCGGCGGCTTCAGGCGAAAGCGGCCGATCCAAGCGTTGACGATGCCCATCGCTCATCTCGAGAGGCGTCCGCGATGGTGTCATCACAATAGTGGTTGGTCATCACCGGCAGCATCATCTCCCGCGCACGACGACGATTATGTGTTCACGACATAACCAGATTGCGCAGTCCAGAAGAGCCGAAGAAATCGAGATTTGATCGAAGAGCCGAGAAGCTGCGAAACTAGCGCGTTTTTGCGTGGACTGCGAGAGATCGAAAGGGATTCTCGGACCGTTTTCACTTGAATTTGTGGGATTCTGCGGTGGTCCTGAATCTGATGCCTCCCAAAGCATTGCTTCTAGCGAGTTCACGGAAATATCAGGACTCTGTTATTGCGGATAGTTCGACAAATGATTCTCCCCGCGGTTCTTGGGCTTCTGGCAACGATGATCCCGACTGTTTCTGCTTGCGTCCAGAGCTTGAAGACCGGAAGTTCCCAAGATCTTCACTTGGTTCATCTTATCGGAATGTCCTCGGCGATGGCTGTCGCGGTCGCCTGCTTGTTTGTTCTGTTCCTGAGGAAGCGTGCAAAGAGGCAGATTCTTCCTCGTTAAGAGATGTTAAGATTTCTGGAATGAAAGTGTTGGTTAGAATGGAAATAAAGAGTTGGCGTATATGTTTACGTTGTTGTTTGACACAGTACTGTACAACGTAAGAAAACCGTGGTTGAGAAGCTTCAAAACCCATCAGGTTGGTTACACTCAAAGACACTCACGAACGGCTTGCCTGAAGACTTTCCGGAAATCTTGAATCTTTCACTTCCACAAATCCGTTCCACGAAAGGCTCAAAAGTGTCACCTAGATCGCGCTGTCAATGCGTTCTCCCACAATTTCAGCATGTGAAAGTGCATCCTAAATGCGGTGGATTCGAGTCTTGTCTTCATATTCCGTTTAGGACCTAAATGAAAAAAGACCAAAACTTATTTTGAGTTCTTCGCCCCCAAATTCTTATAATAAATCGCAGATGCTTATATTAAAAATTTCTTACCTCTTATGTTCCTGGCTTCTTTTCAGCGCTTGATACTCATGCACGCTGATGAATCCAGCTGTCTTGACGGTGCTTTGAATCCTTAAGATCCCCATCCGAATTCGTCTTCTCTATCGTATCCAGTTACGCGCATCGCTTCATCGCAGTATTCCGCATCTCAACTTCAGTCTTCAGTTCCCAGCTGTTGTTCCAACGCAATGTGTAAATGACTGCTCTCGACGCATATATAGCTTCATGGGAGTGAAGATCGTCAAACAGAAGCACGATGGAAAGCCAGTTCAGCAGCAACGAAGAATCTCTTGTTCAAGCTCCTCGATTCTTGGACCTTCAGCAAAACTGGCAGCTTGTCGCATCTCTGGGGAAGGGAACCTACGGCCGAGTGGACAAGCTCAGGAACAATTTTGGTCATGAAGTGGCCGTGAAGTCGTCGATTTACAAGAAAGAGATCCGGAAAGAGGTAAGCGGTCAACGTTTTCAACGTTTTCGTTTCTTTCAGCTTCTCTTCCTAAACAGATTCATGAACATCCACTAAGGCAAATTCCTCTCACCTTAGCTTATTCTAAATCTCCCTTTTTCAGATTGAATATCTTCGCCTTTTGAACGCCAAAGGGGGCCATCCGAACGTCGTAAAGTACTTGGATCATGTTCTGCACAAGAACGCTCAAATCTGCGATTCTGTGATGCTGGAACTTGGCGGCCGGAACCTCTTCGACATGATCCGGGACCCTCAGGAGCATTTCAGCGAGGCCAGGATCATCCGGCTATTTTTGCAAGTGGCCGACGGCCTCGAGTTCATCCACTCGCGGAATCTTATCCACTGCGACCTGAAATCAGGGAACATTATTTATGGTTTAGACAAGAAGCTCAAACTCGCAGATTTCGGATTGTCACACCGCGGCTCACAAGCGATGCGCGGACCCGTCGGAACACACCAAATCTGTCCTCCCGAGGCGTTCACAGGAGCCTACTACGACGGCAAAAGGGGCGATGTTTGGGCTTTGGGAATTCTGTTCCTAGAGATGCATTGTGGGAGGTACCAGTGGACGAGTCCCCAGAAGTCCGACGCCAATTTCCGGGAATGGATGAGGCGAAGCGAAGGAAGGAAGCAAAAGCAGACCGCGGAAGGATTCGTTCAGTTTGTGCTGCAGTCGGATACGAAGAAGAGGCCAACTTTGCCGCTCATTCGGAAGCATCCTTGGGTCTGCCGATCGAGGAGAACTCCATCTATGAGGCAAACAGGGTCGTGCAGGACGATGTCATACGATGCGCTACGTCAGTCAGCTCCGATGGTTTCGTTCGCCAATAATGTTTTAAGAATTTAATAAAGTTGTCCAGCGGTTTCTTGGGGAGGTCGAAGAGGGATGGCTTCAAGCTGTGGGATTCTCACTTCTCCGGACCGACCACTCGGCTGCACCGCGCCGGTGGGAAATGGCAGAAACGATTTGAAGTATCTAGGCGACGTTTGGCGCTCCGCTAGACGCAGAAGTCTGCCTAAAACGAGAAAACAACCGCGGAGACACGAAATTGTCTGAAATCGCCGGAGATTCGCACGATCTTCGCCCTTCTGCAAATTCAAATTCTCGAGAGGGTCCCGCGAAGACTTCGATACCGTAAAAATTCAAAATCGGAGGAACAATCCTCGTTTGCTGCGGTGGCTTCCTTTCTTGTTTCTCGCCGTTGCCCGCGATGGCGTCGTCGTCTCTTCCCTGCGGCTCGTCGCAGTCGGGCGAAATCCCGTTGAACTACCTGAACCCGGCGGAGATTCACGTCAACAACGTGGTGAGTTCCTACATTTTGAGATCAAGTTGAATCTGATGTGATTTTATTTCAGATCGGCACGGGTTCCTTCGGCAGAGTCCACGTGGGACGCATCCGTGGCAATCCGACCCCCGTCGCCATCAAGGTGATCTTTGAGAAGAGGGGAAGGAGCTACGAGCGGCTCCACAGGAACATGCTCCGCGAGGCCCAGATGCTCATGCACCTGGAAGGCCACGCGAACATCGTGAAGCTGATCGGCGTTGTCGATTGGCCCATGATGCTCGTGTTTGAGCTGTGCCCCCAGGGATCTCTCGGCACTCTTCTCCAGAAGAGCGGAGAGACGATCGGCACTGAGATGCGGATCCAGCTCGCGGTGCAAGCCGCTCGGAGCTTGGAATGGGTGCACATGAAGGGTGTGATCCACCGCGATCTGGCCTCGCGGAACTGCCTCGTCTCCGACGGCGTCCTCAAGCTCTGCGACTTCGGGATCAGCTGCTCCGCCGCCAATCCCCGCATCAACATCAACTCGCCGCTCAACGTTCGCTGGACAGCGCCCGAGGTAAGTCACTTTTTGTTTCGGGGTATGGGAGGCAGGGAGGTGTCCGGGCCGACCGGTCGCCGCCATTCGAAGTTGGGAAGTGGGGTTCGGAGGCGACTGACAAGAGATTTTGGAATATTTTAAGTGTAGATTTCTTAATTAGGTGCGATTTGTCTATTTGTGGGGTGTCGGAATGGGCCGATCGGTGCCAATTATCCTAAGCATTCTATCTTTATCTCTCTTATCCTCAGGTCTGGTCCCAGGAGACCGTCTCCTTCGCGACGGACGTCTACGCCTTCGCGATCCTCCTCTGGGAGATGTTCGCCATCCCTCCCACGAAGCCCTACGCCAGCTACAGCGGCGAACAGGTGAGGAGGATGACGATCGACGGAGTGCGCCTCGGAGTTCCTCCGGCGATGCCGCCGTCGGTCGTCGCGCTGATGAAGAGCTGCTGGGACGGCAATCCTGCCTTGCGTCCCACGGCATCAGCCGCCCGCTGCGAGCTGGAGCGGATCCTGATGGTGAGTCTTCCTTTTAACAAAACTTTCCTAAAACTCCAAAGTTTCAGAACAACGAATTCGACCCGAAGTCCTGCCAGCGCGTTTACGAGAAACTCAACGAAGCCGAGCAGAGGAAGACGGAAATGCGGGACGGGCGTCCAGAGCCACCTGCTAAGAAGACCCGATGACCACCCGAGAAGCCGAAGGCTGAAGAAGATTTGTTATTATATGTTGTACATATTGTATCCTCCTTATTAATATTGTCCCCGATTATTAAATTTCCTCAACCTCTTGTTTTATTAAACCATTTCCATCCCATCTTGTCCCTCTAGATTCCGGTTCTCCGAGTTCTTGTTCTCCTCTCCCTTTTCACATGTTATTAGGTCCAATTAACTCGGGCGACCCGGTCCACCGGGCGGCGGCGCCTTTGATTCTCGCGCGCCTCACACAAACGTATTAATCTCTCCTGGTTGCGCAATCTGGTCGATTCTCCCTAAAGCCTCCCTCATCTGGCCAAACTTGTCCGCTTAGCGAGTAACTAATACCACCCTGTAAGTGTTTACGCTGCTGCCGCTTCTCCTCCCCATCTGCAAAAAGTTTCCTGCGCATCCGCTGACCTCTTGCGTCGTCGGCGTAAACAATGCGCGGAACAGAAGGAATTCTCGTCTCTGGCCCGAGGAGATCATATATCCCTGCGCAGCCTTTGATCTTATCTCGAGCGCGCAGACGATAATTTGCGTTTGTATAATTATGCGGAGGCCAAAAGTTGACCCTTTTGTATTTGAACGGCGACGAAGCTTTTTTGAATCTTGGAGGACCCTCGATGACTCAATTGAGAGTTTGCGCTCTGCAATCGATAAGTTTTGTTTTGTTAATCGCACGCGATCGGCCGAAGTGCGACCCGATTGATCCGGGGCCGGGTGCTAAATGGGCCCTTCGCAACCACGGGAACAAAGAAGTGACCACAGTTCTCCGCTTTGTTCGCTCTGTTTGGATAACGACCGAGTAAAGAGGGGTTTCCGTTGGGGCTGAGGGCTAATGAAACAACGGGAAGGTGTTTTAATAGGATCAGAAGGAGATGGGGTGAGCCGAATTTGGAACAAAAGGAGGACAAGAGATGAGGTTGGAAGAAGAGTGGTCGGAACGAAGGAACGGAGTACATGAGACTTGGTTGAAGCATCGGGACTCTTGGGAAATACGATGAAGAGCGGAAGGAACGGAGCGACCGGCCACAAGCGATCTAATACCTCGAAATGGTCCAGTCTTTCAGTTTCAGTCAGCCTATGATGTCTAGGCTCACGTTTGACAGTCTGGGACTGGACGTCTAGACGGATTGTAAGTTGATCAGACCGACCGGTCGCTGATGCTCTAAAATGATTTTTTTCGAGTAGCTCCTTAGACGTCTCTAACGGGCCATCTCCTCTCATGCTGATCTGAATCATCTTTACAGTAACCCAAGTTTCCGGAACCCTTGGACTACGCGCTCCTCCGTTCGCTTATCTTATCAAAACCCAAACAGGCAAAGGCAACTTTTGCGCAAGCCAAAAACAAACGCCGCGGTTATCAAAGGCCGCATCGTCCGCCGGAATTCACAGAAGCATCCAGCTTTTGTCTTCTTCTCCTGCTTTGAATGTGTTATAGAATGCAACTTTTGTTTGCTTGCTGCGAACTTGGACGCCTTTGATCTTTCCGCGCGTTTTTTCGGTATTTACTGACGTCAAAGGGATACCTGTGATCATTTGGAGTTCTGTGGTTTGTGGAGTCTAGATTACGTCCTGGGAAAAAGGCCTTCTTGAGATTGATTATGATCAGCTCGCTTCTTGTGCGTTACCGGTAGCCCTTTTCTGAACTCTCCCCGACCTGCCTCGCAGCCCTTTGAAAGCTGACAAATCCCGGTGGTCGCAAATCTCAAGCTCCTAAAACGTGTGTTCTTCCGGTCGTAAACGCGCGCGGCTTTGGAAGTTCCCACGTGCCGCGACTTGACACTTTTTACGATCTCGGAACCGCTTCGAAGGCGCAGTTCTGTGAACACCATCGATCGCGGCCGCTTCTCGCATTGTTACGGTCTCTCCATCCCGGTCGGTGGCCGTCGAGGCTCTGCGTAATCCCAAAAAATGGGGATATGGGCATATGCTCGGTCCAAGCGGCCACTTGCGTCCATCTGCGCGACGCCGGCCGAGAGAGCCCTCTTCAGGGGGCGGCGCCTACCTTTGACCCTCGGCGGCGAGGGTCTTGGCCGCGCCAAACCCAAAAGCGCGTACCGTTGCGAGTAGTCAGCGATCGGCGGCCGCCGTTTTGGCGCGTTTTTCGGGGAAAGTGATTCGTGGACGCGGAGGAGAAGAAGGAGAGGAAACGTCGCTTATCTCCGTTTTGCCCGTGTTTAAAACTCTATTCTTTGCAGATGAATATGACCCCTTCCCCGGATCCTCAGGGAACCGTCGACGAAGACGAAACGAAGGTCTTCCGCGAGGACGAGGATGAGATTCGGGACGAAGACGAAACGAAGGTCTTCAAGGAGGAAGATGACGACGTCGAGGACGACTCGGCCGAAACGGCTGAAACGGTCAACTCGGACAATCAAGAAGTGGCCAAGGAGACCGAGCACATGAACTTCATGTCCCGACAGCCCGGGATGAACTTTGCGGCCAACGTCCAAGCCGCTATGGCGAATCTGATGACTTCACCCGCTTACCAGATGATGGCGATCGCGGCAAGATCTCCGATGTTCATTGCTGTAAGTTTCAATTTTGCTTGCATTCTAATCCGTCATTCACACCTAAAACTCTTCGGGTCGAGTGCTTTTGAAGACCCTCTGGGACTCCTCCAGTTTCCCTCCACTGACCTTCATTTTAATTACCCTTTTTATGTCCTTTCTTTCCTCTGTGAACCAGAATTCGAGTTCTCAGCATACCGTATCCCTCCCTTATCTTCTTACACCTTTCCCGACCCTTTGGCATGTCCCAGCTGACCAACTCGAGCGCTCTTTTCCCACCTACTCCATTACCTTCGGCAAAGGTCGAGGGTTAATTGCACACTTCTTCCGGCTCTGATTCAGGCATGCGCCCAACAGCGGCGGCCACGCAGATGGTTCTCTCGCGCGGTCGCGCAACGTTACATTAGGCTTAGGTCGGCCGACGGGGCGAAGGCGGCTAAGGTTCGGTAATTTGCATGTCGCAGCGGCGTCCTACGCGCAGTAGGGGCCGACAGGAGCATCTGCGCGACCGCGCTCAGGTCAAACATTTGAATTTGCGCGAATGCGAATGAATAATTGAGGAAAGGAGGAGAGAGCGGAGGACAGTCGGGGCACAAAACGCTTCATTTGCATAATTGGAAGGCGATGAGGGGAGAAATTCAAACCGGAGATGATTGGGATGAAAAGGAGGAGCCGGGTTGGGATCATCATGGAAAATACGGAAGATTTGAGAGTGATTAAACTTGGAACTGAAAGATATATGCACAACTCGAAGGGAACTGACATCGGGAGATGGCTTCACCTTTTCTTAAGGCATCTAATTTCAGAATCCCTACATGTCGCCAGTGGCTATGATGGGTTCCCCCAACTTCCAGCATTTTCCGAGCTACGCACCTCCTCTGGGCATTCCGGGCATGCCCAATATGGGCGCCCAGTTCCCCTTCGGCAGTTATCCGCAACACTTGATGCAAGGCCGGAATCCACTCACCCCGTCGGCTCAGAACACACCACGGAGGCAGGCGCGTCGTGCGGAAGAACGGATCAAGAAGCCGCTGAACTCGTTCATGCTCTACATGAAGTGCAACCGGAAGAAAATGCTCGAAGAGAACGTCGAGTACCGGAAGATGCAGTCGGCCGAGCTGAACAAGGTTATGGGCGAGAACTGGCAGAAGCTGACGCCGGAAGAGAGGAGCGTGTACGAAGATATGGCGAAGAAGGAGCAGGAGAACCACAAGCTGAAGCATCCAAACTGGACCGCCAGGGACAACTACGCTGTCCACAAGAGGCGGACGAGGAGAGACAGAGTTGAAGGTGAGGGAGGAAATATGATTTTGGAGAATAGAGGATTACGGTAGATCTGCCGACCATCAGATGCATAGACATTGCTTGTTACTGAGATTAACCAATCCTAACTTTTGTTTGTTCCAGATAACGGAAGCGATGCGAAGAAGTGCCGCGCGAGATTCGGAATGGACAACCAGAAGGAGTGGTGCAAACACTGCCTCCGGAAAAAGCGCTGCCTCAACGTCGGGCGCCGGGACCAAACCTCGCCTCTGGTCACCTCAACGACCCACCACGAAGGTCTACTGCACCCTCTCCACGCGATGAATCTCCACAGGCAACCCACGGAAAGCCCGATGAGCTCCCGGAGTGTCACCAGCGCGACGTCGAGCGCCACGGGCAGCATGAGCCATCCCAACAGCGTCCACAGCGAGCTAAATGAAGATTCCGAGGATGACGAAGATATGAGTGACGGAGAAGGCGACGCCACGCTTACGGAAACAGAGAATCAGAACCGGCCTTCGATCCCGGCTCCGCAAAACGTGCCTCTCCAGCACCCTCAACCCCAGATGCCGCATCCGATGGCTCAGATGCCTCAGTTTCCCCCATTCGGCCAATTTTCATTCGGCCATCTATTTCCCCCTTATTCTCAGTTGGCCCAGGCGCAGCAGCCTCAACCACAAAGCGCAGTCGAAACTCGCGAATACAAGAATCTCTAAGGCTGGAAACGGTCTTGAACAAATGTGTCGAACGCTTTATCTTGTGGACATTCTTATTTATGTAGATACAACGGGTTGTAAAGGAATAGAATTCAATAAATCGTCAAGGAAATGGTTCTCTCGCTACACTTTACTCCCCCGACCACCAACTTTTTGTCCGCTACGATGTTTTTGATGACATCTTCTTGCACAAAAAAACCTCTCAGCACCAACGCACAGACGTCATCAGCCAAACTGGACGAGATAACCTGCCCGTCACCTGCCGCTGGTCGCTTATCTCAACGTTCCTTGGCTTCTTTTCATTTTTCGATGTTTCCGGATTCGCGAGTTGCAATTAACCTGAATCTTCATGTGTAAAGGTGTTCTCTGACGCACTTAGGCGCTAATCACTTCCTTCTCGGTCGACCACAAACTTGATTTTTGGGAACTTCGGTGCTTCTTGTTTCGCGCCGTCAGAAATCCAGTAAATCTCATCTCGGCTTTTCTCTCAATTTCGGATTTTTTCGTTTTGTATTTCTTCCGCTTCGCTCCAACGTAATGACGACGGAATCCCCCCGTAATCTTTGCTGTTCAAAGGGGAAATTGCAATTTGTGCCGCTGATCGAGTGTTCTATCATAAAAGTGCACCTCGCCGTCACACCTACAGCCAAAAGCAGCCTTTCCCAGTCTAAAAATCTGTTTTCTGACCGACGGGAACCGCTTTTTGTTGTAACGAACAAAGTTCGACCGCTGTGGATCGATCAAAGAGGCGATTCTGGTTAGGAAATGTTGCGATGTTGGGAGTCCGTTATAATGCATGATCGGAATTTGCGAGCTCTGCATTTTGTCCTTTTTTGCATTTTTTTATTGGCCCGTTTTTGTGCGTGTGGATCTCTTATCGCTCGCTGCTCGTCCGGGAATCTTATCACTTTTTGCTCGTTTTCATTATTTCGCTTTGTCCTTTTTTTATTTCGCGTTTTTGGTTCGCTCGCGTTGCACGTGAAACTCGGCTCAAACGTCTTTTCCCCTACCACATTTGATCCGGGTGCGACTGATGTCTCCACTGTGATTTCAGGCACCATCGCCGCCATCTGATCGCGTTCCCACGCCTTATCTCGACTCCGCACCTGCCTCTTCGTCACCCTTGCGGCCACTTCACAAGATGCTCTTCTTCCTGGCGGTCCTCCTGGGACTCTGCGTCGCCTACTACCTCAACCTGCTATGGCGAAGCACTTATTTCCGGAGGCTCGGTTTGCCTTATCCTAAGGTGACGTCGCTGTTCCTGGGAAGCATCGAAGAACTGCAAGAGAATCTTCAGCCGCAGGTAAGATTTCGGACGCATTGGAACATGTGATATGGATTCATTTGCAGGAGAAGATGTTCCAATGGGAAAAGGAACTCGGCGAAACCTACGGAATCATCGAAGGCGGCCACAAGACCATCGTCACCAGCGATCTTAGCATCCTCCAGGACGTCTTCGTCAAGAAATTCGAGTGTTTCCACGGCCGGAAATTGCCGCTTCCTATGGCGATTGACCAGGACACGTCGCCCCTCAACAACGACGTTTTCGGTTCCCAAGGCCTCCGCTGGAAACGCCTCCGCGCGATCTCCAATCCGTCGTTCACGACCAGCAAACTGAAGGCGCTGGAGCCGACGATCCAGGACTCCGTTGAGAAATTCATCACGATTTGCAGGAATAACAGCGAGAAGGTTTACAATATCCATCCGTAGGTTATCGAGCGATGGTATGAAATTGTAACTTCCGTTTTAGGTTGTACAACCGGCTGACGATGGACGTGATCCAGCGAGTCGCTTTTGGACGTCAGGAATCTGTGCTCCACGGAGATGAGCCCGAGCCAATGATCAGGATTGCGCAGAAGTCGTTCAACCCGGATCCGATTGTGACGAACAAAATTGCTGCTTTCTTCAGTGAGTATTTGAGCGATTAGGAAAATTCAAACTTGTTCGCTTTTAGCCGGAACCTACGACTTCCTTCCCATCACCAAGCACATCTTCTCGTTCCTGATCCGATTCACCGGAGACACGTTCCCGGCTCTTCGTGATCGCCTCGGAGAAGTCGTCGCTGAACGGAAGAAACTCTTGGCCCGAGGCGAAGAACCTCCGATGGACTTCATCCAGATCTTCCTGGACGCCCAAGCAGATCCCTCGGAGCTCGAGAAGCTCTCGAACGAGATGCACAGCGAACTCGAACGATCCTCGATTAAAGTGAGCCGCAAGCTTACCGAAGACGAGATCAAGGGCCAGTGCACTACGTTCCTCCTTGCCGGATACGATACAACGGCCAACTCGCTGGCCTACCTCACCTACCACTTGGCCACGAACCCGAAAGTCCAGGAACGCCTCTACGACGAAATTATGGCCGTTTGCCCGACGGACTCGGACGTGAATCTTGAGAGTGTGAACAGGATACCGTACCTCGACTGGTGCATCAAAGAAGCGCTCAGATTGAATCCACTTGGAGCGACGGTATGCGCGAGGAAGTGCGTGAAGACCTGCCACGTTGGAGATCGGGGACTCCTGATCGAGAAAGGAGTCAACATCCGGTCGAATGTGCTTTCGGTGCATCTGAACAAGCAAGTTTGGGGAGAGAACGCCGACGATTTCGATCCTGAAAGGTAAGGTTCTCAATTTGTTAAGATGTGCTTTGACCGAATTCGACTTTAGATTCAATCCTCTGAACGAAGAAGCGGCAACTCGGAATCCCATCGCGTTCCAAGCGTTCGGATCGGGCCCTCGGACCTGCATCGGAATGCGCTTCGCCATGCTCGAAGAGAAGATCGCCATCGTTCAGCTTCTGAGGAACTTCTTCGTGGAACAGAGCGCCGAAACGAAGTTGATCAGAAAAGGACTTGTGATCATGGCCCCTCAGGATGTGAATGTGGTCCTTAGGCCTCGTCTTGTGGATTGAGGAGAGGGTGGAAATGGGAAGAAGAGTAGATCGTTGTGATCAAAGGAAGAATAAATGAAAGCAGTGAAGATGTTTTGAACGTGGAGGGGTGCGCGGATTTGGCTTTGAAACGTTTCAGTTTGCATAATATCACATTTGGAAACACTTCGCGCTTCCAATTTTAAAGCGATCACCCTCCTTAAACTCCACTTTTCCGGTTTTCTGAAACCTCATTTCACACGTAGAATGCCTATATTAGTCCTGCCAAACAGAAGCCCTTTTCTCCGCTCGCGTGTCCAAACACGTTCCAACACAAACAACCTTGTTTTCCGTGTCCTCCTTTACTGCTTTCCGCGCCACTCGAGAGTTCAGGCATTCCAAATGCAAGTCCTGCAGTCCCCTTGCTAGCGCGACCTATCGATCCATTTCCACGTGTTTATCCGACCATCGACGAGAGCGGTCTTTGGGGCCTCTCGCCTCTTGTCCTTGGCGACCAATTGCGAAACTCGCGTATTTTCGAAACTGCAAATAGTTCCGGTGATATCACAGTTCTTCTCCCAATTGAGTCACTCCCGCTTGTGCTCAACGTTGCACAAGGGGCGGATCCTTCGCGGCGTGTTGTTCAGACGCGGCGCCGAGGGACTCCAGGTACGCTTAGTATTTACACGAGGCGCCGAGGCGACGTCAGCTGATCTTCGCCGAAGCCGCCACTCGCTTCCCTAGCAGAAACAACCCTCGGGCCGCCATGGCGACCTTTGTGGAGAGGATCAACGCGATTAATCTGTTTCTGGAATCGATTTCCGTGGACGAGTGGACCGCCGAGCTGTATTTGGACAACTCTGGATGGGACGTGTCGGTGAGTGCGTTTCCGGAATTCTGAAAATGACAAAAATGGTAAAAAAAGAGTTTGTTTTGGGTAAATTGGTTGAATCGGTCACAAACAGAACCAACCTATTGCGGAGAAACCTGTCTTGCTTTGTTAAATACCTTTCGGCGTATTTCAAACCTTGTTGTAGTCCTGCTAATTCTGGGCTCTTCTTCAAAAATCTGGGCTCTTCTCAGGCAATTTTCGCATTCGTCAGCTGTATATCAGAGTCCATTTTTAGCGAGTAAACAGATCGTTGGTCTCTGTGCAGTTGGAAACAACACAATTAGAAGACCTTTGTTTACTTTTTTGCTCTGTGGTTTCAGCAAAATTTTCAAATTCTCACTTTCGACTATTTCGAGGATTCTTTCCAGGCATTCTCGCTTTTCCTATTTCTTGTTTGTGCAGGTCGGATGAGTGATGAATTGATGACTATAAACCCGTCTTAAATCAATAGGTCAAACACAGCCCTGTTTTATCTTCGAAACCTCTTTCTTCTATCACGAAACCAAGAAATATGTTTTCCAGTTTTAACCTTTAGTTTTGCTTTGATCTTGTGGATTCTGCAGAATTCTCACGCTCCAAAGGTGCGTACAGAGCAACAGCTGACCTAAATCATGGGTTCAAGCGAGAGAAAATAGCAGTACAAGCGGAACAGATTCCCCGAAATCACTTTAAAGAGTGCACCAGCAGGAATGCGCCACGCGCCCAAAATACCCGACGGAATTGGTTTTTGGTTTGTTTACAAACGGCTCCCGTTCGAATCTTCGCTTATCCTCACGCGTTCTTTGGCCTCGTTTTCCCCAATTTTCTCTCATTTGGGAAGCCAAACAATCTTGCAAAAGGTCTTGAACAATTAATAATTCATCTCCGTCGTTTCAGGAAGCCGTCGGCAACTACAACAACGCGAAGGAAATCTACGAATCGATGCTTCCCGACTCCGTGTACTACAAGTACCGCGAGCGATACAGTTCCGACGAGCAGAGCTACTATCCCGAGGATTGCGAAGAGGATCCGATGATTATTCCCTATGGGAACAAGAAAGAGAAGGACGATGAAGCTGGAGATAAGGAGGAAGAGCCTGAAGACGAGGCCGAGAGGAGCGAAGATGAAGCGGAGCCTGGCGAAGAGAGGGAGGAGACTCGAGAGTCCCCCGAGGAACCCCCAGAAGAGAATGAGTCTGAGGAGCGCCCTCTCGAAGAACTGCCACCCCAGCAGATGGATCAGCGATCCGAAGTTACTGTAGGATGAATGTTGATGTAAATAAGAGTAGAAGATTTCAGCGGACGGGTTTGGAGTGTTTGAACTCTGTTTTTGTTATGTTTTTCGATGATTTTAGAGCGGACATAAAAAATTTGAACATGGTGGAAATCTTTGAAATGGGGACAGAACATAGGAAACGTCGGCCGCGTCCTGGCACAGATATCGAAGTCGCCCAGTCAACAAGTGATGAGATCGGCATCAGCCTAGGAAGACTGACCGGATAGCAAGGGAGCGTGATCGCAAATGAGCCCAGTGAGGATCCGAGACCTACGCAGTTTACAGACGTCTGATTTGGTGATTGACCGGTTTCAAGTCGTCGAATGCTCCGTTTCACCAAATTTATTCGTCTAGACACGTGGCCGTCTAGACGCAGAGCCCATCACGTGTCTCATCTTTGCTCATCGCCTTCTCAAAGATGCCCAAGGTTTGAAAATGAGAACCAAATCGGATCTCCAGAACGGGTTCTAACTGATATCTGCCATCCAAAGGCCTTGAGCGTCTCTTGCACAGAAAAAAGTTCTCTACACAGGAGAAAAAAGATTCTTCCAAGCCGCAATCGTCGTCATCTTCCAACGATTCAACGCTCAACGCGGCAGATCGCCATAGGCGAAATGAATTCCGCCCTTCCGGAAACCGTCTGGGAATTAATTTCTTCTTTCCGCCTTCGGCGACTTAGCCTGCAAACGCTGATCGTTTCGCTCATTCCTTCCGAAAAATGGACTTCGTCAAGAAGATCGGCAATGGGATCCCCGGTTGGTCCTATTCTATCGTATCCTCGTTCATATATGCTTCCTTCCAGATTCGGCGAAGACGCCTTTGACAGTGATCGTCTCCGTTCTCGTAGGATTCATTGCTTCCTCCTCCCTTACAAGAACAGGAGGCGATGTCGACATCCAAAAACTCACGTTTGTCAGCGAGCCGGGCTTCACCGACCAGAGCGTCGCTCCTTACGTGAGCTGGTCTCCTAATGTTTCTCGAGCTCATTCCATTTATTCAGGTAAATGATTATGTTATGGAAATGGCGCCCTTCGATGGAATCAAGATTCATTCTTCTGACGTCTCCGAAATACCGGACCCTTGCATGAACTTCGATGAAACCGCATCCGGCGAGGTTGTCATTAAGCTGACGTAAAATGGGAATCCGGTGATCTTCTTAAATACCCAAACTTCAGAAATTCCCGATCCGCTTGTATGCCGACTGAAAACGTCGTCCACGTCTTCAGCGCCTCTAAAAACTACGTGATGCAAACGCTCGTCAACGGGAAATCGCTCACCTTTGAGGCCATCTCTAGCGACGACATCGCCGATACGCTCCTTGCAATCCTGAAGATGTTTCACGGCTTCGAGGGGTCTAGCGTATCTTCCATGCCTCAAATGCCGAAGGTTTCTTGACCCTATTCGATCTTAAAACGCAAAATTTCGTTCGCATTTCAGCTAGAATTCAACTTCACTTACCTGATTATCTACGCGATCGTCTTCCTCGTGATCCTCTACCTGATCAACACTTTCATTTTCCCTCTGTGGAAGAAAAACAGCTGCAAGGACATTACTGTAATCGTT
>KN166115.1:68053-82849 GCA_000757745.1 Steinernema scapterisci
GTCATTTCTGATTATACTTTTCAGGATCAGTTCGGTGATTCCGTTGACACTTCATTTCATTCATCGACTTCATCATTCATCACTTCATCGACCCTCGCGCTCCGCGAAGCGTGAAGCCAAATTTCCGCCTCCCTAATGCGTCGTGAGCTGTTTCAGGTGCTCATTCCCTCGATGGCCACTTTCAAACCATCGCTTCGCCCAAAATGGCCGCCGACGAAAGCGAAGATTTCGGAATCGTGGAATTCGGCGACCGCAAAGAGGACGACGGCACGACCCAAGTTTCTGAAGCTCCGAAACTCGAGAAAATCACCAGTGGTTCTCCTCCAACGGACGTCGATCCTGAAGTTCAGCTGCAGATTATTCTAGACTGCATTTTAACCCCGAGGTGAGTTTCGGAATTCGCATCTACATAATTGACCTAACTTCAATTTTTCAAGGCGCTTCGAAGAACACGAGAAGGCGTGGATCGAACGACCCTCAACTCTCCCGTCGACGCGCCTGGACGTCATCGCACTGAAGGAGAAATTTGAGAAGACGCTGGAAGCGAAGGGCGCCAAACCATTCGGAATCTGCCCTATTAGGAGATGCGTGTTCGACCAGCTGTTTGGTAAGATTTCTCAGATCGCGGAAATCCTACCGTAATCCCAACTTTCAGACGAACTCATCCGCCAAGTGACCGTCAACTGCGCGGAACGCGGAGTCCTGTTCCTCCGCGTGCGGGACGAAATCCGCCTCACGCTGCTCTCCTACCAGAGCCTCCTGGAGAGCGCCATCGCTTATGGAATTCGCAAGTCGATCAGCGTGGAGCGGCAGCAAACTCGCGCCGTGGTGGAGCTCGACGATGAAATCGCGAGGAACAAGCAGCTCCACCAGAAACTCGAAGAACTCGAGCAGCGGATCGCCTCACAGCGACTGGCCAATGACGAAGAACTCGTGCTGCTAGAGCAGCGCATGAACGACGAGAACTCGCGGCTCGCTGAGGCGAACAAGGCCCTCAAGGTAAATGGGAAAGCTTTACAACAGAGTATATAGATTCTAGGGATATAGGTTCAACTGCAAACGATTCTCCAATTAGAAGAAACAAGTAAGAACGAAGTCGGTGAAATCGAGCAGAAGAAGGAGTGAGGGTAAATCAAACGTCGTTGCAGCGGCTTTCGAAATTCACCAAATGCGATTTTGGACAACTCTGATCAGCGAAGCGGTGAGTCGCAACGAAGTTCTGCATTTAAAAATACATTTCTAAATGTTTTCTAAAAATGCTGGATTCTCTAAGAATAAGCATTCGTTCAATTCGGTTTAATTTCAGCACCTCTGCATGACACGCGTTTCATTTCTGACATTTTCGTTCTTTTCAGATTCAATCGAACAAAGAACAATCTACAAATTCCTGCGAAGAACACGAAATGTGCCTTCCTCAAGTCATTTCTGGCATCGGCGCCCTCGAAGATGTTCGCCTTCGTCGAATTCTGGATTTTGCTGGTTCTGCTCTTTCCTGTTTGCCATTCACAGAAGCATGAGTCAGCCGAAACGTTCCCGTTTCCACAGGTTTTCTCCGCGAACGTGAAACCTTGCGAAGATTTGAACGAATTCGTGTGCAACACGCAGAACAATTCGGTCGCGGATTTCTTCGAAACGGTGCGGTATGAGTCGATGCAGGGTATCATCGACAAGTTCTTCTTGGAAAGCGAAGATCCGATTTTGAAGAAGTTCCAGGAGGTGAGGCTGGACATGGGAGAACTTAATATAAAGTATGCCAGGTTATCAAGCGAAACCTGTTGGAGAAGAAATTGTTTGAGCGCGGAGAGAAGATCGGAAGGGACGTTTTCTATGGTCGTGCATCGAATCCCGTCGTCATCGATAAGGAAGAATCGCTAGAGTTGAATTTCTTAGGTGAGAGAGATGAAATAAGATAATTGAGGATTTGATTATTCCAGGAACCCACGAAGACAAGTACGGTACGTGCGCATACTCAGAATGCCCTTCCCTCGTACAAGGAATCGTTTCCGGCTATAGATCTGACAACCTGCTAACCAATTCCACCGTCAAACTCATAAGTTTCCAGCGATTCTCTCAGAATTCAAAAGATTTCCAAGTGGCCGAGCCGACCATCCAAGAGGTCCAAACTGCGCTTCTTGCAGAGGTCAAATCCAGCAAGGCGCCCTACTTCTACATGATCTGGGCGCGTGAAATGATCGATAAGAAGGCCTTTTCCGACGAGTTCCTTGTCCAGTTGAGGGAACTCTATGACAATATCCTCAGCGAGACTATTGCAATGATCAAGGATTGTCGTTACCTGGAAGCTGAAGAGAAACTCCAGATTGAGCAATACTTGAATCATGGCCTCGAAAAGGTCTTAGGATTTCCCGAGGTGTTCCATAATCGAACTGCGCTCGACGAGGATATCGATTTTACGAAGAATCGATTTATGAAGAATGTCCGGAGGCTGGAAAAAGAAGAGTGAGTTGAAGATGTGCTTATGAGAGAAAGTTAGGGTATATTTGTAGAGAAGAGTGCTCGAGGTATCCAATGAAATGTGGAATGCTGACACTGAAAAGATACAACGAAGCACTGTTGGGGAGCGAGAAGAGTCACCGAAGCTTGAATCCAGGATTCGACGACGGTCTCGATAAGCTGAACGAGAAGATTTCGTTGCTTGGATCTAACGCGCTCAACAAATTCACTCATTTGGTTTGCGTGGAATCCAGTTTTTTAATCTCACAACCCTTTTCTAGATCCTCCTTCCGGCCTATATCCACATCTTCCAGAATCGCTATCCTGTCGGGTTCCTCTACGGCTCCCTCGGCGGCACCATCGCTCACGAGATGTTCCACTCGCTCGGTCTTCGCCGAACTCCTTTCATGGAAACGTTCCAGCACCACAAGTACAAGGAATTCATCAGCGCGAGAACCTGTTACGACCAATACTACTCTTCCTTCGCCCTGAAACACGCCAAACATCCCGTGGTATATCCTGACGGAGAAGTAAAGTCCGAAGAAGGCTTCGCTGACGTTGAGGGAACGAGAATCGCGTTTAAAGCGCTCCAGAAAGCCGTAGGAGAAAAGAAGATCGCCAAACGGTCGAACGAACGCCGTTTGAGATTCGATCAGTTCACCGAATCCCAGTGGTTCTTCGTTGGGATCGCGTCGAAGTTCTGCTCGATGAAGACGGATTATGAGAGCCAGAAGTCGCAGCTGCTCAATTTCCGCCATCCCAGATACAGTATCAGAGCTAACGCGCTCGTTGGCCAACTCGAAGAATTCGCTGAGTCATTTGAATGTACTCCATTCGATAAGCTGTATACTGTAGGCAAGCCTTGCCACTTGTACCCCAGCAAGATGGAGTAATAATTCTATAAACTAGTAAATAAGAGCGATTCGAAGACTTTATTGTACCTTTAAGACACATTATTTACAAAACCCGAAACATAGCGATATTCAAGGATTCTGTGGAGGCGGAAGCTGCCCTGCGTCGACCACGAAATCCACTGGTTGATCTCCGATCCGCTTGATCATGTCCCTTTCCACCAGGAGCTCTCGCTTCCTTCCGCGCATGTAGACCAGGAAGGTGTCCAGCGCCGCTTCTTCCTCCTTCAACTTCTTGAAGTCCTTGTGCAGCTTTTCGATTTCCGATTCGCCTCCTTTGGATTCAGGCTTCGTCGTCATCTGAAGCGCGATTAGGATTTGTAGCTTTACCCCGAGAACCCTATATACCAGCAAGATACGGAAACACGGTGGAAACCGCGAATTCAACAAAAAATCTTTTATAGAATTGAAAACAATCAAGCGATGCATCTCTTCGACAATGTAACAACAAACAACAACGATAACAGATAACAATTCAAGGTAACGCGAGAGAAGTCGCTGCTTATTTCCTCTTCGGGACTTGCTTGAAGGTCTTGCCGGCAGGTTTGCGGTATCCGGCTCCGCTGAGTTTGGACCGCACTTCGACCTTCTTCTTTCCGCTGACGGGGAGATCGACGAATGGAGGCGCGTCGAATCCGAACGACTTCGCGACGGAAACCAAATCGAGCGTGTTGATGTCGAAGATCTGCTTCAGAGAGTGGGAGTCGTAAGCCCGGATGTAACTCTTGTAGGCTTCCTTCGATGAGGTGTGCAGATAGTAGTTCTGGTTGATGAGTTTCTCAAGCTGGGGTTGGATGTTGGCGACCTAAAAAGAGTTTAATAACTTTTAATACGAAGCCAGGAAATCGTTACCTTGTTCCAAGAGAACTCGAACTCGTTCAACGCAACCTTAGCCTGCTTCAAATAGCGCAGGAATCCAAGCTCCTCAGGTCTCAGGATGAGGAGAGCCTGACCGTTTCCGTTCTCTCCGCGAGCGGTACGACCGACACGGTGGATGTACTCACGGGGCTCATCTGGAGGGTCGAACTGAACGATCCAGTCGACCTCAGGAATGTCCAAACCACGGGCAGCAACGTCCGTGCACAGCAAAATTCCTGTCTTGGCCTGGCAGAACGAGAAGAATGTGCAGGTGCGCTTCTGCTGCTTTTGCTTTCCCTGGAATCAGAAGATTAGATTTTCGATAAAAGGGATTAGAACTTACGTGGATGCACTGAACTGGTAGATCAATGTAGTTCAGAAGCTCGTGGTGGAAACGGACGGAGTGGCACGAGGAGAAAAAGACCATAATCTTCTTGTTGCGGTTCTTCTTTAGGAAGGTGAACAGAAGCAGGAAGCGTTTCTCAGAGGGACACACGACGTATCCTTGCTGCAGGCCGGACACGGTCGCTTGGTGGTCGGGGTCCACGTGCTCCTCGATTCCAACGTGAACGGGATTCGCGTTCAGCGACGCCTTGATGAGTTCGTCGACCTTGGGAGTTTGGGTGGCCGAGAAGAGCATCGTCTGGCGCTTCTTGGGCAGGATTCGCATGATCTGCTGCATTTCCTGCTCGAATCCGATGTCGAGGATACGATCGGCTTCATCGATGATCAAACACTTCAGGTTTCTGACCATGAAACATTCGGTGTTCTAAAGTATGTGTGTATCATTCAAGCTCGTCAACCGTGTTCCTTACCTGCAAATGATCAAGAAGACGTCCTGGAGTGGAGACGAGGAAGTTGATTCCTTTCTGGAGCTTTTCGACTTCGGAGTTTCTGTTCGTTCCTCCCATCACGAGGCCGTGGGTGAAGGCTGGATGCTTCTCGAGGAGCTCGCTTAGGACTCCGTAGATCTGCATACTCAGTTCGCGCGTCGGCGAGATGATGAGGCATCCGGTGCCTTGGAACTGCTTGAATTCCAGCTTCACGAGCAGCTCGATCGCGGGGATCAGGAAAGCGAGAGTCTTTCCACTTCCGGTCTTGGCGGCTCCAAGGACATCTTTTCCCTATAAGACCCAATTTAATGTATGCTTGGATGTTCAAAGGTCAAAGCTGCTCATGACCGACCGCTCACGCCTGACCAGAATGAGTGAAATGAACTACAAGCTTTCGAAAGGTAATTTGATGTTTAAGTGTCTACTGTCTGACTTTCCAGACACCTCAAGTCTAACGCGTAACGTTCATTCTAACTGAAACCTAAAGCTGGAATCGGTCGATCCCTAACCCCACCGCCTATATAACAAATACTCACCTCAAGGAGAGGATCCACAGTGCGAGCCTGGATCTCGGTCATCGTGGTGAATCCCATGTTCTTGATGGCTTCGAGGGTCCTGTCGCTGACTTTTCCCTTCAACGAGTCGAAGCGGCGCTTGCTCAGGATGGAGACGATTTCGTTGGCTTCCACGGCTCCATCTTCCTGCTGCTCGGCTTCTTCGGCCTTGGCTGGCTCTTCGGCGGCGACTTGCTCCTCAGGCTGCTTCTCGATTTGCTCTGGCTCTTCCGCCTCTTCTTCATTTTTGGGTTTCTTTTTGCCTTTGTCCTTCAGCTTCTGGAGCTTGCGCTTCAGGACCTTCTTCTCGACGTTGACCATGATTAGTCAAGGTACCCTGAAACAATAGATCGAGTTAATATAGAGATCTACTAACGAAGTGAAACAACAAAGCGATTTCGCGGATGACAAAAGAAAGACACGTAACATATAATAGAGATCTTCATCTTTAAATCTAACAAAACGATTAAATATCCACAATAACATAGATATGGAATGTCCCGTCTTCAGAATTTCGAATCTGCATGTTCGAATAAGTGATGGCCTTGATTTCTGTGCCAACTGGGTGGCGGCGCTTATCGAAAGATTCGCCCCAAGCGCGCACTTCTAGGCTGTTGCTGGCAGGGTCGTAGTTCAGGACGCGCGCGACGCGGCCAATAAAGAACGGCTCCGCGCTGAAGAGGAAGAGCATCTCGTCGAGGATTCGGAAGACCATCGATTCCGTATCGGCGCAGTCGGAGACCGAGGCGTCCATCGAGTAAACGGTCTCCACCGTGGAGATGTCGTCCGTCAGGTAGCCGTACATCGCGGTGATCAGGTGCTCCAGCGCTTCAGGAAGGGTCTTCCCCCAGGAGTGGAGTTGCACGTCGGCCGGGTGGTCCAGATACTCGTACTGTTTCGTGGGGATCGGGGGAGAATCATCGTCCATCTCTTCTGGAAACAAGGGAAACGCCGATTATCGAAAATAGAAGAAACAAGACGAAATTGCGAGAAAAACGCGAGCAATCGATCTCCTGAACATTACTATCCGCCAAAGCGGAGAGCTTTCGTGGTGGGAGCCCAGAGACGATTCGAATCGTTCTTAAGAGCGACGTTTTATAACTAAACGTAGGACAGACCACAATTGGTCTAGACCAGCTGAGTCTTGAATGGCTGTCTCAGATTGTCTGCGCACGCCTTTACCAACCACGCTAATGTCAGACATCTCTAACCCGTCTAGACAAGTTCATGGCCACTGTCTAGAGAAATAGACCCAAGTCTCTGAACAAACTTTCGTCCAGTTTCCAGCTGTCTGTTCTGCGTCTAGACTCCTGAAACGTCATAAAGATCGGGATCTGTACCGTGCTTGGATTCTGAAGACACTGTCTAGAACCGACAAGCGTCTACCCGTGAAACCTTCGAAATCACACGATCCACAATCCCGAATTTTCTGCGTTTCTCGTCGACGCGTGAATAATTCTTTTAATCGGAAGTGGAAAAGTGCTCTCACGAGGCCACAGCAACACGTAAAATATTGCAAAGATTACGTTCACAAACGACGGCAAAATATAGAGAGAAAATGGGAACAATGAGATTGTGAGTAGACGAGTGGCACAGCCACAGAAGACTAACATTGTGACCTGGATAAGCTAAATCGACCTGTATGTACAGAGCATAAAGAGGGGAAGAGTAGAGAGAGAAGGAGATGGAGAGGTGAGAGTACAAATGCTTGGTGTCGACGAATATAAGATCAAAAATGCTAGAAACTAGCGGCAAACTAAGTTGGGGTAGTGATGAGTAATCCTAAGGCTCCATGACCCAGAGCTGCTCGGCGGAAACGTCGAGGTCATGCATGTCGTCCGACATGTTCAGCGAGCGACAAGCCATAAACAAAATGCGCTTGAGGTTCTTGTTCACGAAGATGTAGTTGAAGGACCACACGCATCCGTCCTCGGAGAACGGATCGGTCTTGTAGTCCGGGATGTAGCTAGAATCGCAAGCGTCGAGAAGCTGTATAAGCTGATTTGGGCTTACCTGTACACCACGCATTCGTTGAGGAGAATCTGTAGGTCGATCTCCGTCCACAAATCGTCCCGGATGTCTTGGTAACCCGTAACCGTGGCCATGAAGTTCCCGTCGATCGCTGCTTTGGCGATCTAAAAACAAATCGCTTAGATTGAGAGGAATGGAAAACATCAACTTACGTCCACAGTTTCGATGTGAGTGAAGGATTCACTTGTGACGGCGCTGAAGTCGTAGTCGGAGTAGCTGTTGTTCAGCACGTTGACCAGGTCGAACAGCGTCCTGCGCGAAATCGAATCCATCAGCATGGGCGATCCGTTTTCGTCCAGCATGTACCCGGCGAAGCTCTCGTTGTCCGATATGGAGCTTGCCGTTCCAGCAGGCTCGGAGACGTGCCTTAAACGACGGGATTGGCCGTTCATCGGCATGCACCCGTTCGGCCATCCGCTGTAGTCGGGAGGCGACAGGGGTTGCAGTTGGTGGGCTTCGCACGGTGTTTTCAGGCTTTTCTTCCATTCCCGCTTGTCGCTGGTGCACATCTTGCAGGAATAAGCCTCCGCTCTTAAAAAGTGCCTTTAAGACCGGAACTCGTAGTTTAGTTTTCTCTCCCGTTCAGCCCCTCAATTAAAATGTAAATGTAGTCGCCAAACATCTGATCCCCTTCCACGAATGCAAATCACTCAATTTCCGAATGACCTTGCCTACCACATTTAGCTGTTCGCCGTCACTCGTACAGTCTTGCTCGATGATCTCTGAGAACCCCAACAACACAAACTCGTTCCACTCCCTCTTCTGCCTCCCCATTGTAAAGTTTAAAAACTAACCTGACTTCCAAAAAGCAATTCTGCGCATTCTGCGACAGGAACGACGCAACGGATTCCAGCGTTCTGTTTTCCAATAGCTTCATGGAGTTCTGAAAAAGACGAAGAAGATTATATACGTAACCGTCGACTCTATCACAATCGCCAATCACGCCGTTCAGCAAAACAAGTAGTGTAACACACGCGACCCGCGCGCAGCAAAAACATCGCCATTTCTCTAGCCATTGACTCCCATTTCAATGCGGGTGCCGCGAATCTAAAAGTTCAGTTTTTGCCAAAACAGGAGGGCGATCCTTGAAAGAGAGGCGCGCGAGGCAAACAACTTCACACAACCGCCTCCTTCGCACCCGGCAAACTTGAAATGGAGCGCACGTGCTGAATGAAAGGTTTTGTGGCTTTGATGTCTGATAGACAATATCTGAAACTCAAAGTACATTTTCGAATTTCCTATCAGACAAGGTTAGATGCTAGACAGATTTTTAGATGAGAGCCAAAAATAGACAAAACAGCGTCTGGTTTGGTTACTTTTGGAGATGGATTCACAGAAATCGATGGTTTACTCTTGGGGAGTCCAAAAGCCGGCTAGCTTCAATCGGGGACGCAAGCTGTCTCAATTACTGGAAGCATTAATTAGCGCACTAAAAACCAATTTTTTCGCAGTTTGGTGCCCCGGGCGAATCAAAAAACGCTCATTTTTTGGTGATAAAAACGCGGAAGACCTTGGCGCGAACAGAAGCGCAAACCAGACCGCAAAACTCTTCTTCGCACCACGAAACATGAAAAGAACGAGTGCTCAAACATTGTACCGCTGCCGTCCTCGTCGCCAACCCGTATGCGCGCAAATCCGTCACCAGGGCTCCTCACATCTAGCAGCAGCAGCGGGGAGCACAATCAGCAGTAGAACTAACTACGCGCACTCGCCCGCGCTCTTTCCATCATCGACCACCGATCGACGTTGAAGACGGGCAAATCGAGCAACGCCGCCGTCGAAGCAAAATTCGTTGACAAAGGAGGCGCCGCAGCCGCCGCTATCAGTGCTCGCAGAGACCGCCGGGAAGCGAGTGCACCCGAGCCCAGCTGGGGTGGCGGAGAACGGAACACATGCTTTGTGGCTAGGGAAAACAATCGTCAGGAAAACGTGACTTTCTGCCACCCGCTGCTGGCTTCCCCCAGCCACCGACGCGCCGTTTTCTCTGGAAATTCATTTCAAGTCGTTCGTTGTGAGAGTCGATGTCTTTGGCACACAAAATCCCAAGGAGCCGTTCCCACGAAACAAGAACGAAAACAGGTACACGGCGAGCAAAAGTCGTTTGGGAACGGCACGTGATTGAGCACCAGTATTTATTACGTCTTGCATAGTTGGACAACAAATGGCAATGATCAAACGTGGTAAGAGAAGGATCGGGGTAACAATAAACAGGGGCAGAGGAGAAGGCTATTTACATGACGATCGAAGGACGGAGGAGGAGGAACGTGGCTAGATAACGATGTTGTTGCTCAGTTTCCCGCCTTTGAACTGTTCGGGAACACGGGGACAGTGGCTCTGAAATAAACAAATCGTTGAAAATAGGCTAATTAGGGAGTGTTGGACAGTTTGAAAGATAGCGAGAGACAGTTCCGTGTCTAGACGTGAGAAGCACGAATTCGTCATTTATGAGACCCCTTGAGAGGATCGGTCGTGTCTGTTTGTAATGGACACCGACCGCTGGACGCTTCGATCCCAAAATAACGTGATTTTCGAGATTTTCAATCAAGGATTTCTGTCTAGACAAAGAATATCGTAACCATTGCTCATTTAGAAGAGAGTTGCCATCAACGAGCGGTTGTGCGCAATAAGTAGATTTCATCTTCGAATCCTTTGATCTTTGAACACCCAGCGCGAGTTTTTGCGTTTTAGCTACAACAACGCGCTCTTGTTGTGTCTGATCTACTCGCCAATCGAAAATGAAAAGATCACAGGGATCAATCGACTCGATCCATTGCACTCTTCGCGGATTTAAAGGGATCACATTTATATGAACTTACATTTCTGTCGTGCCACGATTGCCACTTGGACAGCGACTCCTTATAGTTATCGTACTTTCGGCACCATTCTCGTTGAACCGAGCGGAATTGATCCAACGTCCGTGGCTGTGCGCAGTTTTCGCCGTCGACGGTGAGCCGGTATTCCACGATTACGCTACCGTCGGCTCCCTGGCATCTGTAAACTCCTGAGTCCGCAACGCTGGCGTTCAGAACGATCAGGCCGCCAGAAACCGTTGGGATCAGCCGGTCGTTGGATGAGAAGGATTGTTTCTCAAACGTCCAGGTGGTCGCTTCGGATTCACATCGGAAATGGGCCGCGTCTCCTGGGTAGATCTTGACTGTCGAAGCCTTAACTTGGGATGAGCATCGATCTGCTGAATTTGCGTCAGAAACCCATCTAAAATCGCAGTTTCATTACATATGAGGGTTACGGTAGTTGCTTACCCGACCGCCGTGGAATGAATTGCTTCCTTGGTGAAGCACATACCCCTGGCGATGTTCCAGGAGCAATAGGGGTCGAAGGCACATCGTCGGCAGTCCACATGCATCTCGCACTGGGAAACGCGGTACTGCGACACGCGCTTCTCGTCGGCAACAAACAGATATTCGTTTCCTAGAATTGCGAGATCGAAGATCTTCTGGGGATACGGTAGCTTCATTGTCGCAAGATGAACGCTCTTAACGCTGAAGCCACTTTCTCTCCAGTGGACGATCTTCAGGATTTCCGCGCGGCTTGGCACGTAAACGAAGATAACGTGCTTGTTGTCCATCTTGTCGACGAGGATGTTCGAGAATTGGACGTCCCTCTGGTAGATTATGGGCTCGCCGCCGGGGACTGAATCTGCCATCAGAAGATGCGATTTGGCAAAGTGGAGATCGGCATCAGAAGTGTGTCTTGAGTCAGTGACGCACTGGCCAGGTCGGCTGTTGGGAACCTGCTCAGGAGGCGTTTGGATCCAAGCGGACGTAACCGAGGGTTGCTCCGAGAAGAGGCCGTTGTCGAAGAGGCGGTTGATATTGTTGAGGCTGAAGTGGCACACGGCAGAAGCGATGAACGGAGATTCGGCCGTGGAGAAGGTCGCATAGAAGAAGGTGTCCGACTCGGATTCCACCTTGTAAACAGATTCTAAAAAAGGACATTATTTCTGAATTTTGTAAACTGAAAACTCACGAATATGGTCGAAATAGAAGGGGAACTGGGAAGAAATCGAGCAATTGAGCCGAGCCTTGACGTACGACGTAAAGACCTGCCGAAGGACGTTCTTTCCTCCAAGATCGTT
This sequence comes from Steinernema scapterisci, assembly GCA_000757745.1. Lineage (NCBI taxonomy): Eukaryota > Metazoa > Nematoda > Chromadorea > Rhabditida > Steinernematidae > Steinernema > Steinernema scapterisci. The sequence continues at coordinate 79,788 of KN166115.1, forward strand.
CTGAAAGGAAAAGGAGTAATTGGCACCAAATGAATCTCAGTACTTTGCAAATCCTGGCGACTCTGGAATAAACGGCTCGGCCGCAATTTTCAAATTCGACGGCGATTTCGCGGAAGAAAAAGTAGACGTATTGGTCGACGGCGTAAGATCCGACGAATTGAGGCTCTGAAAAAATTAATTAGCTTCTTAATACCTAATTCACACTTACCGTTGAGCCATTTGGAGTCGGTGAAGATTGTCCTCATCGACGAGTGGACCTCCTTGTTGTTAAAGACGAGCGGCGGTCGGTAGATCAAGTGGTTCTCGAGCGAGAGGCCGGTGCGGATTCCCGAGTAGATCGTGGGAAGTCCGTCGGGGTTTCCAAATTCTGAAAATGAGCGATGTTATCAAAAGAATCGAAGAATCGCGAAACTCACCAACAAAAACAGCGGTAGTGTTGATGTGGTGGTGCGGAGAACAGGCGCCAATTACGCTCTGCGGAGTTTCGCGATCGCGCATGGTCAAAGCGTCCAATTTGGCGATGTGAGCCCTCATCGCCTGGCTTGTACAGGCGAGGAGCGATCCGTCGGATTGGACGAAGAGAAGCCGGAGCCAGGAGGCGCATTCTGACGCGGTGTTTCCGGAACGTTCGCATTCAGCTGCTTCTTCTGCATCCGCTTTGAGCTCTCGGACGGTGTACTGAAACAGAAAAATGAGATCGCGGAAAAATATTGCAAAGGAAAAAAATGGTCGTCGCGTCGTCATAGCATCACTCTCAAGGTCAAGCTGCTCGGCTATACCGTCACCTGTGGAAAGGATGAAACAACCAACGGTCGGCCAAACTCATGCTTCAAAGCATTGCTCAGAGTTCTATATAAGGCATTTCCTACTCAAGCACCTTCACCACAAAACGACATTTCTCTCGTCTTCGCAACTCTCAAGATGCTCCAAGAATCTCAGCCTCATCCTGGTTTCTTCCTCTTCTTCGAAACCTACGACGGACCTTTCGAAGAGGTCGAAGGCGCCCTCCGTCACGCTTCCCTCAATCAGCTCGACGTCTTCGAAACCAAGAACCCTCAATTCGTCTTCGAAATCGCTCGAATCCGTCGCGAGAAGCGGATGCACCAAGTCACGGACCTCACTTCGGCCGATCTTCGCGAATCCAAACCCTCAAAGTTTGCACTGAACATCGAAGCCTTCAGCGTTCCGCAGACATTGGCCAGCAAGGATACCTCCAAGTCTTCCAAAGGATTCTTCAAAAAGATCTTCAAGAAGATTCACAATTAATTTCTGTTCATTTCCTAAAAATAAAACAGCTTCTCAAATGAATCGTTTCTTTGCAGCAACTGAACACACATACAGATAGAAATTTATGCTTTGATGATACCCAAACAACATATCCATACACATATTTACATGTTCCGGGAGGAACCTTCGCCCTGCCCAGAAGACCCAGTGGCGGCAGTTTTAATGAAACTCTGCCCGACAAACAGCTTCTCGAGTTCGGCTTTGTCGTCGATGGTCTTCAGTTCCATCAAGTCGAACAAATTCGTGGCCGTTTCGAAGTCTCTCAAGTCGAAGGAGTTCGCCTTCTTCGGCGTTTGGGCCGAAGAGGACGTCGGCGTGGCGCCGTTTTCAGTAAAAAGATGAGGAGCGGTCCTCTGGACGACCGTTGGGGTCAGGATCCCGTCCATACCCCAAGGAACGGGAGCCGCAGGTTTCGCCATGGATACGGGTCCTGGACTGCTTCGGGCGGAAGAAGGCGCGGGTGAAGAACTGGCAGCCGGAAGGGAAAGACTTGAAGCGTTGTCCTGGCCGGGAGTTCCTTGAAGTTTCGCAGCTTTCCTCCGTTTCAGGACGTCTTGATATTCGGTGATCGCTTTTTTCTCCTTTTTGAAGTCGTACTGAAGAAGTTTGAATATATATAGGAAAAATGCGGAATAGAGAAACTTACTTTGAAATTGAGAATGCCGGGTTTGACGAGGTGGACATCCGGGACGGGAATCTGGGGAGGAGGTAGAACGCGGCTGTAGTTGAGTTCTATTGGTACATCGGAAATGTACTCTGAAAAAACGCAGAAATTGAAGAAAAGAAGATCACAGATCGAACGTTCAGAAGAACATTAAGTCGCTAGGGAATATTTCGCAATCAGTATCAACGACGCCGATGATATTGAGCAATAATTTAGAGCGGAGATTTCGAACAGCAGCATATAAATAAGCCCGAAACGACGTTGCTTACCTGGATTCTTCATATCCTCCTCCGATCAAGGCGACGTCGTTTCTTCTTCTGCTTCGGCTTCTTGTCTTCTTCAGCGTCGTAGAAACATGAAGAAGCAACCTGAAAACAGCAAATTTAGCTCCGATTTCGAGTTTTATCGATTTCGATCTGCTGCCTCGCGCCCTAAAACGAGCTTTTTAACATTTCATAAAACGGCGACTGACGGACGCCGATCGGAGCAAGTGAATCACGCGCGGGGAACCTACAGCGTCGTTATGATAGCTCGTAAAGTGACCACGTGGATAGCGATGCTTACCGAGAAAGAGCTACGCTCGGGGCGCAAAACGCTAGCGGACTTCGAATTACCCGACGAAGGAGGCGCTGACGACGGTTTGGGTTGGAAAGAAACAGATGAGGAGAGGTGCACTTCTAAAAACAGGAACACTGGCCGGAGAAGGAACGCTCGCAGGAGGGTCGTGGCGAGACCTTAGGTAGTGGTACTGGGGCGACAAAGAGAACTGGTTTCGTGCACTCCCTTCGAGGTTCTCGTGGACTTTGAGTGTGTTGGAAGGACATGAATTCAAACGCATACAAATTGTAGCTTCTGAATCCTTTTGACTCTAATAGAACGAACATGCCTCGAAATTTCGAGAACTCTATAAACTTCGACACTAATAAGTTGTTTTCCGTCTTTGTGATTGGGCGGATTGGATACTGTAATTCGTGCTTTTCGAAAAAATGATAAAGTAGAAATTTATTTAGCTCTTTTAAATTACTTTTAGTCTTAATGTACAGATAAAAGTATTTGTCACTGTCGACGGCGACGTTTCTTGGATTGTCCTTTTTGCCTAGCAGCAACGTCC
>AZBW01000374.1:0-44200 GCA_000757745.1 Steinernema scapterisci
GACGAGAAGGAGTCCGAAGAGGTCCAAGAAAGCGAAGAAGAAGCCGTCCAGGAGAGTCGGGAAGAGGAGGAGGATGAGGACGAAGATGAGGAGGACGAGGATAATGAAGAAGACCAGGATGAGGATAAGGAGAATGAGCCTGAGAAGCCTCGTCCCGATGAGCCTAGGAAGGTCACACCTGGCATGACAATAATATTAATAATACTTTGAGACCCGTTTAAGATCAAATGAGACTTAGAAATCCAGACAGAAATGGAGAAATGGCCTGTTTTAGACTCATCCTGACCGTATCCAGACGGTAGTCCGGTCGGCGCGGTCTTTAGGCATCTCTCTGTGAAGGCTTCTTTACGCTTCAGACCGATCGGCTCATTGTGTCTAAGGACGTGTCTAAGGCTTTTGTGAGACAACAGACCCAGACCGATTTAGCAAGACAGCTAGCAATCTTCCAACCCAGACTTCAGACTCATTCGGACTCATCCAGACAGTAACTCGGCCGGTCAATAGCAGAAATACGATCTCCCACACAGGACCCCCGAAGAACCCCTGAAAACCCTCGAATCCGTCCGAAAAACTCGGCAACGCGAAACAAAACTTCAAGCCCGTCAAATACCTGAAAGAAGACACCATCGCCGAGCTCTAAAAGAATGAAAAATGCTCCTCAAACGCGACCACCACCATCACCACCTAACCACCCACAATCAAGCGCTTCAGCTAATTAATCGTTTTTTGAGGTACTAAACGACGCTTGTGTCAATGTTCTCCTCATCGCGACAACACCGAAACGTCGTCGTAATGTGCAGGCGGCAAGAAGGAAGCAAAGAGGAATTATATCACTCGCGCCGTGGATTTTCTTCCTCCCGACGACGACCAACCGACGCTGGCGGCGGCTTGCATTGATCTCGTCAGTGTCCTCCAACACGGAGGCTATGATGACGACAGCGCACAGCGCGGCGCGAGGATATGTTTGCTGCTCTGCCTGCGAGGAGTCTCCGAGACTGTCATCGATGATGAAGACGACCGCGGATACGATTAATAGATCCAAGATCCACTTCTTCCGTCTGTCTGTGTGTGCTCACTCTTCGAACTCTAAAAATCAAGGCCTCTTCTTAACCCAATCGATCATCATCTCCTAACAAACAAACGAAAACAATTATTAAAGAATCTATCTTCACACGACAGTTGAGCGTCGTTCCAGTTGTCGCCATTCCTTGATGCCGTCGGTCAGGATTTCGTCCACGGAGATGTGGTCCAAGTACGCGACCTGAAATGAGCCAAATTGAGCAAAGAAGCAAAAGAATCCGTAGCCCAAATTTAGAGGGCTAATCAGCAGTTTAGACAACGTCAGACACGTCTAAATCCGACCGGTCCCACTTCCCAGATAGTCAGGAATGAAAGCCACGTGCAGATTTGAAATACAGGCACAATTAGACCCATCATTCCAGACTAATTTAGGATTAGTGAGCGGTCGGTTTCGTCTGTGTCTGAAACGAGCCAGTCTAGACACTACCGAACACATCTAGACGTCTAAACTCAAGTCTCAGGCATGGAATTGACGTCCGAATTCGACCGCTCTCTAATTCCAAGATGAATCCGAAATGAAGGCCACGTGCAGATTCGAAATGAACGCAATTGGACCCATCATTTCAGACTGATCTGTTCGTGAGCGGTCGGATCCGTCCGTGTCTGAAACAAGCCTGTCTGGACCCTAATCAGCACACCTAGACGTCTAACCACAGCTCTCTCAAGCCGGGTTTAAGGCAACCGACCGGTCATACTTCGCTGTTTGATCAAAATGAAGAATACTTGCATTTAGGCACCCCAGGTGCCTCATTTTCTGTCTCACGGCCTCCCGAAACCCATTTCCAGACAGATCCAAAAACAATAACCGGTGGGTTCCTTACTCAATCCCAAATCCCATCAAATTAGCCCCACAAACCCAAAATATCGACTCACCGTAGATCGCATATAAGCGACGACCCTGTTAAGATTCACAGGATCGAATTCCCTCTGCATGTAGAGGCACCTCCAGATAGCGGCAGCCAGCCTCCTGTCGTCGGCGATGAATCCTTCGTCGTATTCCATCAGCGTCTGGATATGCAGTCCGTGCATGTTCCTCATGTCGCTTCTTGTCGTCATCGTTTCCTTCAGTTCTTCTCCGACGATTTCCAGGCGCTTGTCGATATCGGCCCACATCGTTTCCAGGATTCCGCGCTGGAAGCGCTGGTATGCTTGGGCGTCCAGGGATACGTGTAGCCTCATTAGGACCATCCTGAAAATAGCGTTTTCAAGCCGTCGACAGAGAGGTTTCTAACTTACCATACGTGCATCAGAGTCAACTTGAACCAGGTGGACATATAATCTGGGAGGTCGAACGCTGAACAATCGAGGAATTAGGATTTCATGACCAGGAATAAGAACTTACATTCACAGAGCTTCATATATGGGAAGTTGTTGGCGCAGCTGTAGTAGAGTTGGGCTGAAGACTTGTCCAAAAGCTGAAGAAGCTGGTTTAGACCCCAAAACAAGCCTTATTCCAACTCACAACTTTCAGTTCAGGATCCATGGACTTGTCCCTGGACAACTTCCACTTCAAGCGCTCCATCATTCCCTGCCAGTAGAGCGGGAGCACGCTGGGTTTCGCGTGGAGCTGTTCGGTCACCTGGTCGTCGATGAGCTGGATCGGCTTGGATTCTGTGGATTTCTTCGGCTCGGGCTGGACGCTGCTCATCAGGCGAGCTCCTTGACGACCTGACGCCGCGATTAGCCGCTGTGTTCTTCCTATCACAGTCAGCATTTTGCCTGGAAACATGGGAATTTTGAGCTGGGGAAATGGGGCAGGTTGGGGCCGAATCCGCACGAAGTTGAGGGAGAATCACGACGGAAGAAAGTCGCGAAAGGGAACACGAAAAGCCGTCACGAACGGTTTTTCAGTGGAAGCCAATCTAAGACCCAAACTACGCGAAAAGCATCGCTGGAAATACGCGATTCAAAGACACAAAAAAGCATTCCTAGCCTAGCCAACAATCTGCACGAGTCGCCCACTTCTACAACACAGAATACAGATTTCCAGGACACCGCCATAGCGTTCCGAGAAGGCTTCACGTTCCCAGCAGCCCAGAGGCCAGAAAAGCGGCCGAAAACAGCCGGAAACTCGATCCAAAAACACGAAAAACGTTGAAATATTCAAAAGTGGCAACTTGAGAATATTTGAAAACTGGTAAATCCCGAACCGCAACTTCACTCCCGTTACCTAACATTCTCAGCTCGATTTCGGGATTCTAAGCACCCAAACAAGGTCCAAAAGGTCAGAAACGAGCTAGGAAAACATTGGAAAAAGTGCCTAAATAACCTAAAACCCAGAAAAAAATTTTCGCAGTCAGCAGGATTCGAACCTACGCGGGCAGAGCCCAATTGATTTCTAGTCAATCTCCTTAACCACTCGGACATGACTGCACATTGTCATAAGCAGTCTAACGTCTACATAACCCCACATCAGACACCTTCCTCAAGTAACCACTTCAGCATGTTCAACTTTGGACCTTGAAATGACCTCTTAGAACACACAAACAACGCGATTTATCGCCCTTAACATAGCACAACTGAAACTTTCAACAAAATGGCGCCGAATCCAACATGCACACGTCATTCCTGGTTCTTGTTCATGTGGCGAACGTCCAAATATTTCATCGTTTCTCCGGGGAGTTCGTGGCCCAGTTCTTGGAGCAGCCGAGCGCGGAACTTCGTGAAGACCTCGATTTGTCCGTTTACCTGAAAACGTTGGGTTTAGCATCCTTAACTATGTGAGCGACCATACCTTCTCGTTCCGGGCGGAAGTTCGGGACAAGATTTCGCGGGTGTAGATGTTGGGATTCTTGCCGTTGTTCAGGTATTCCAGCAGTTCCAGAGGAACCTTCACGTCGGCGAACTGGTTCTTCATCGCGTCGATTTCCTAAAGAGATCAAGCTTCAAATAGACTACTTCGTTCAAGGAACTGACCTGAAGACCTGAGATCAACGTGCGGAGTTTCTGGTTCAGCGGTTCCTGGCTCTTGGCGGTGAATTCCGTGGCGATGATGCCCAAATGACGCGCATTTTCCTGAAACCCAGAAATCACAAAATGAAACAAGATATAAGCACACCTGAAAATTATCCAGAGTCCGCTCTAGCGCGATGAATCGCTCTTGAGAAGTGTCCGGATTGGTGGAGCTGCTTGGCCCAGGATTTGGCGCCTGTCCGGAATTATCCATCGTGGCTGAAATTCGTCGTTTTGGAGAGATCTGAGGCACAAATAAAGCGCGCAAACGAGCGACACGGACGACGACAAAAATCCACAATTTCGAGTACGTTTATGCGGCAAATTAAACACGAAAAATCCGGTAAAACACATGCGTCCAAGCGACGCGAATCCTCCCAACGACGCACGAAATTGGCGATGGGTTTGTCCACAATCAGGCGCGTCAATTCTGCAAAAGATGGTCATTAACACCTCCAAAGTGCGACAAGAAACTCACCGTTTTTGCGTCGCCAGGGATCTTATCCTTGTCAGCGGTTTGGAACCTTTTCAGGTCGAAGTTGTCCTGCGCCAAGTTCTGAAAAACGGGCAATTTGAAAATGGCAATTTTCGAGAATTTCCCCAAACCTTGACGACGCAATCCTTGTACGGCCGATGGATGTTCTCGCAGGGATTCGCACGAGGCTGTCCGGCGTCTCCGGAGATGTATCGCTGGAAGAAGTTGTCGAAGCATCGGTCGTAAGCCTAAAAAAGCACAAAAATTAAGCACGAATTTCGAGAAAATTCGAGATTTACCCGCTTCAGCTGGTCACACTCCGAGTAAATGCTGGGCATGTGATGTTCGCTCATTGGAGCAGCGTTGATTCGTCCGGAAACTGGCTGAAAAGCAAGTCGAATAAGAGGATTAAAGATTTCCACATGAAAAGCGATACGCGGCAAGATTAAAAATGGGAGAAATCCGCGAAAACACCCAAGAAATCGCCATGGTCCAGGACGTGGTCAATCGACCGGTCACTAGAATCTGAGGAGCTCGAAATGGAATCGCTTCGTGAGGAGTTCAGACGTTTGCCGGACTGAATGTCTAGACGAAGTAGATGAGTCAAAAACCAGACTTCAGGCATTTTTCGACTTTACTAGACCTAATCCAGGTCTCTAAAAATCAGACTTGCACACCCCACGTAGACGTCTAAACAGGCCCGTAGACGGCCCGTTCCAGCCGGTTCCACATCCCCAAAAAGCTGGAAATGAAGAAGACGTGCGTTTCGAGCATCTCAGATAAGAACCACCGACCGGCCACGCATCCAGCTCGTCTCAAATGAAGAAAACGTGCATTTTTGCTCCAAATATGGCTATCTAAAACAGACCCATTTTAGACAAGTCTGAGCAGGCTGACCCGTCGGTTTCACCAAGCCGTCAGCCAAGAAGCCAATCAGACTTGCACACCCCACGTAGACGTCTACCCATGGCCCGTTCCAACCGGTTCCACGTCCCCAAAAAGCCGAAAATAAAGATGACGTGCATTTTGTGCTTCCCAGATAAGAACCACCGACCGGTCATCATGCTCCTAGCTAATCTGAAATGAAGGAAACGTGCAAAAATGCTTGCCTAAAACAGACCCATTCCTTAGACAGATCAACGAAAGCTAATCGGTCGTTCCCTTCCCAAGCTGAGACTCCAAAATCCCCATTTCCTGGCCTTCCACCAACCACAAATCACGGCCCACATAGCAATGACATCGTTTCCAAGATACCACCGTTTCTAAGGACGTTTCTAGCCCCTTTTTCAAACACGCCTCACCCCGAGACGCCCAAAAAATCGTTAAAATTGCAACATTTATGGTTGTACATGATAAGTAGAATAAATAAGACGATTTGATAAGAACTTTTTCCACGGAAGAAGAAGAAAAACGAAGAAAAATGCTGAGAATCATTTGTTCAACAATACGTATACGGAGGGAAAGAGGGAGAGATGAGAAAGGATGCGCTGGAAATGGGAATTTTGGGGTGGTGGGGCAAGAGAAGGAGCACTACAGTTAGGGGTTGACAAAGAACCAGCTATGAATAAGGCACGTTGGATGTAGGCCCTTATGAGAGAAGGCAGTCGGAAGTCGTAGCTGGAAGTGGCGCGCCAGATTTGGGGCTGCGCAATGAGCAAAAATGGAAACAAAGAGAAAACAAGGTAAGAAAACAGAACAGAATTTGTATTTGTGGCAAAGGAATAGAATGGGGGAACTAGGGAGCACACAGAGACGAGGGAACAGACTGACCCCGATGCTAGAGAAGTGGAATATCTAAGTGGGATCTTATATACACACAGTTCTGGGGTCAAATCTGGACTCGAATTCTGCGTGACGGAGGGAAAGGGGACATCTACTTTTGGCCTTCGGCTTCCAGGTTCACCTGCGTGAAGCACTGCATTGGGAGCGCGTCACGGACGGCTTCCAGATTCTTAACCTCGGCCGCGGTCTGGGCAATCAGGGATTTCAGCTGTTTCAGCTGGCGTTCGCTGTCACGGGCCTCGGAGACCAGTTTATCGCTCTGAAATGGTCATTTAAGGGAAGATCTAGGGAGGGATGGAACTAACCTGGCCTTGGAGATCAGCGTCCTTGACAAGCTGGTCAGTGCTGTCCAAGAACTTCTCCAATTCGTCCAGTTCGCTTTCGTCGATCTCGTCGAGGGAGTCTGGAAAATGGGGAATTTAGGGATGCGGATTACGGCGGAAGGACTTACTCAGCTGGGCGATGATATGCTTGAGCTTGTCTTCGGACGAGGTGACGGTGTTGTTGGCTTCCATGGCCAATTTCTTGGCCTTGGCAGCTGTGTTCACGGACTGAAATGTTTGGGATTAGATCTCAGGAATCAAAAAAGTGAACCTACATCCGTGGCCTTCTCGATATCCTTGGAAGAGTTCTCCTTGTAGTTATCCAGCGTCTTAGAGGTGTCCGTGATCGGCTCCTCAAGTCCATCAATCTCCTTCTTGGTCTTCTTCAGGTTCTCGATGGTCTGCTCCACCTGCTTCTTGAACTCGGCCGATTTCTCCTTCAGCTCCTCGCTCTTCTTGCGACCTTCGACGGCCTGTTCCAAGGCCACCTTCGTGTCCTTCTCGGCGTCTCCCATAGCGTCACTGGCGGCTTGGTTCTTGTCCTTAGCGTCCTGGATCGCCTTCCTGATGTCGTCGACCTTCTCGAGCTCCTTCAGCGCGGCTTCCTTGCTTTCGTCGTTGTTCTGGTTGAAGTTTCGGAGGCTCTTCACGATCTCCTTAGCCTCCTTCAGGATCTTCTCAGCCGAGTCCACGGCGTCCTGTGCGCGTCCTCGGGAGGCGTCAACGTCAGCCAGGAGGTCGTCGGCACCCTTCTGCTGTTCTCGGGCGCGTTGGAGCTGGTAACGGGCTTCAGCGATCGTCCGTTCGGCTTCGTCGATGCGTTCCTTATTTTGGGAAATAATGTCCTCGACGTTTTTCACGGTTTCCGCGGCTTCGTCCTGGATTCTCTTCGCCTCCTCGCGGATCTAAACATCAGCTTCCTTAACCTCAGATTCCCAGATTTTCAAACTCACAGTTTCCAAGTTGAAGTTGGGCAGCTTCATGCTGTCAGCAGCAGACATCGCCTCAGCAGCCTTCTGGTTAATCTCCTCAGCCTTCTTCTTCTGCTCGGCAGCCAGCTGGCGAGTTTGGTTCAGAAGCTCCTCGGTGGCCTTGAGGTCGTCCTGGAGTCGGGAGATCTCCTTGCTGGTTTCCTGACCACCATAGATGGCCTCGTTGGCGGCGTCGTAGGCAAGTCGGGAAGCGTTGAGGGTCTTCTCGGCCAGTTTCTGGATCTCCAAAGATCGGTTCATGTGGGACTCGGCCATTTCGCGAGCAGTGCGCGCGATTTCCGTCATCTTGGCGCTCTGCTCTCCGAACTGCTTCGAGGCGATTTCGGCCTTTTCGAGGGCTTCTTGGCCGTTGGTTTGGAGGTGGCGCAGGGCTCCGTCAAGATCGCTCTTGGCACGGGATTTCACGTTATCCCAACGGAGAAGGACTTCACGGGTCTTGTCGGCAACGGCGTTGATCTTCAGGGCGATGTCATCCACGTTCTTCAGGGAGTTCAGAGCTTCTTCCAGGCTCTTCTTCTTCTCGTTGATCTTCTCAACCAGTTTCGAGTCATCTCCGGCTAAAATCAGAGCTTTAAAAATCTCAAAACTCCCAAAATTTCACTTACAAAGCTTCTCCTTGACATTTTCAACTATCTTGGCCACCTGCTCCTCGATCTTGTCAAACTTCGAGTCGAATTCGGTGTCGTTGACGGGGGCTGGGTTGTCAATGATCTCCTGGAGGGTTCCCTGCATCTGCTTGATGATTACGCGGTTCTCGTTCACGCGATCTTGGACGAGTTTGTAGCAATCGTCGCAAGGAAGACATCCCCGGTAAAGGTCGTACCGGTTCTCCACACAGCGGTCACACTGGCGTCCTTCGACGTGATTACGGCAGAGGCACTGACCCGTGACCACATCGCAATTTGGCGATTCGGATCCGACGACTTCGCACTCGCAAGGTTTGCAACCCTCGGCGCTGAATCCGAAATGCTGCTGGGCGCACTGGTCACAACGGCGTCCGGTGACTCCGGGCTTGCAGATACACTGCCCGGTTCGGACGTCACAGGTGCTGTCCACGCTTCCCATGGCGTCGCAGTTGCATTCTTGGCATCCGCTTCCCGAGGAAATGTTGAAATATCCGGCTTCACATTGGTCACAACGCTGGCCGACGACGTGGGCTTGGCAGTCGCACTGGCCATCTTCTTGGTGGCACTCCAGAACGTCGTAATCCACCGTAGGACGGATAGTTCCTGGCGCGAAGCACTGGCAAGATTTGCAGTTGCCCTTGGGCTCCGCCAGGGCGTCGCCCCAGAATCCAGCCTCGCACTTCTCGCAGTTGAAGCCAGTGGTGTGGTAGATACACTTGAGGCACTCTCCGGTGATGCTGTCACAGTTCCGGATCGAGTTGGGGTCGCTGTTGCCGGAACACTCGCAGATGGAGCAGTTCTTGCCTTCCTTGGGCTCGCCGAAGTATCCGGCGCCGCAGATGTCACAACGGCTTCCGGCGTAGCCCATAGGACAATCCGTGCAGATGATTTCGCCGTCGGTGTGCATGATACAGGGTCCGTTCTCCGGGCAAGGACACTTCTCGCAGTCCTCGGCGGTTCCCTGGAGCGCGTCACCGTAGTATCCGCGAGAGCAGGACTCGCAAGTATCGCCAGCGGTGTTGTGCTCGCAGATGCAGGCGCCAGATTCGGCTTCACAGGAGTCGGAGTGGCCGTGGCAGTCGCACTTCACGCAGCGGCTGAAGGGACCTCCCCACTTGACGTCACGACGGAATCCAGGAGCGCAGGATTCGCAGAACTGGCCGACGTATCCGTCAGGGCAAGTACAGGACTCGACCCAGGTGGAGACCGCAGCGGAGTCGGAGATGGGTTCCAAGGTCGCAGATCCAAGGTGGACGTCAGCGAGGAACGCAACGTCTCCGGGAGAGTAAGTTCCACGGATTTTGAGCGCGGTGACGTTGGACAGGACGCCCATAAAGTCGAGTTCGTTCAGCGCGGGGGTCCACTTGAAATGGGAGTTGGCGTTGATCCTGAACTTGTACTGCTGCGCAATGTGCGTCGGCATCGGGTTGTTCTGGGCGAAGATCGGGATCGTCAGTTCTTGGTTGTCGGCACCGACGATCACGATGTCCCTGGCTCCGGCACGAGGGTTCTGCTGCTGCACGTGGAGGGTGAAGTACAGGTACTGGTTGTACGAAGCCCTCTGGTCACCAAGGAACTTCTTAGGAGCGACAAAGAAGATCGCTTGACCGTCATCCACATCCGAAACCGCGATGGACTTGTCGAGGGCAGCAAACTGGGCGGAGCTGGGTCCGTGGACGGAATCCGCTCCCCAGTCATCCTTGTCTTCGATGAACACACTGCTGATGTTGCTGGCGTAGTATCCTTGGGCAGTTTGACAGATCGAAGAGTGGCCGTGACAGAAGCACGGCATGCAGCCGAATTCATTGTCCTTGGACAGGTCGAAGTAGCCGGGTTTGCACTTGTCGCACTGCTTGCCTTCGACGTTCTGCTTGCAGCTGCACTCGCCGGTTTGGACGTTGCACGAGCCGGTGTTGTCTCGGGATCCGTCCATGTTGCACTTGCAGTCTCTGAAATTGGGGAGTTTTGGAAACGCGTTTATCGTTAAGTCTCTAATTGGCCTAAAATCTGTCTACAGAAGGTACAGAAATGGGAATCGAGACAGTGATTCCAGAAGGCAGATTTAATTTTGGGGGAATCCTGACAGGTAAATCGGTGGAACCAAAAGTGCAATGGCCAGTCTGGTCTCGAAATACCGTTCTAGCCGGGGATCATGGACCCTTCGAAGATCATTTGTCACCTTTCTGAAATTCCCAACAGGTCGAAAATTACGTGCGCTTTGGATTTATCCATGTCTAGACTCTTCCAGGTATCAAATCGAGCAATTTCAAAGTCTAGACCGGGAATCATTAATTAGCCAAAGATGTGTCTGAAAGGGTATCAAAAATAGACACTGAGACAGCGATTCCAGACGACACTTTTCATTCGTGGGAATAACCGACCGGTGAACCGGTGGGATCCGGTTGATCTGGTCTCGAAATACGGTCCCAGACGCTGACAAGTCTAGACTCGATCCCAGACGCCCCAAAATTAGATAAAGATTATCACTTACTTGCATCCAGTCTTTCCGAAATCGAAGAAGCCAGCCTTGCACCGATCGCAGAACTGTCCCTCGACTCCAGGCTTGCACGGGCACTGTCCATTCTCGTCGCACTGAAGACTCAGCGATCCGATCTCGTTACATCCACACGACGTGCAGAAGTTCTCCCTTGGCCGACGCCAGAAGTTCTCCATGCAGTTTTCGCAATGGGGACCTTCGGTGTTTCCGGCACAGTTGATGCAGTGACCTCCGTGGCCGGTCTGCTCGTAGAGTTCCTGGTCGAAGTAGCACCGTTGGGAGAGTCCGGAACAGTTACAAGCGACGCACTCGTTCGCTTCGAGCGCGTTTCCGGCTTTCCAGGGTCGATCGTTGAAGAATGGGAGGCATTCGCCGCAGTCGGTTCCGGCGGTGTTGTGCTCGCAACGGCACACAAGTTGGCTGCCATCTTCTCCGCTTGAGGTTACGCATTCGTTGGCGTGGCCGTTGCACTTGCATCTGGAAGGATTTGGGGTCAAAATGGGGTCAAAATTGACGAAAAATCCGAGCTTCTAAGAGCCTCAGAAATGCCAAACATCATTACTCACCTTCCTCCGACGGCGATGTCAGTAATAGCGTAGAAATAGGATTTCAAGACACGAGGATCTCCGAAGATTTCGTCACCATAGGTGTTCATGCGGTCGAGCTTGATCCTGATCTCCTCGGCGGTCACGTGCTTCTGAAACATCGAGATTTAAGCTTCAAAATAGGCCTCAAATCAGGCTAATAACAGTCCTAAAAGTTGGGAAAAGTGACTCACCTGAAGCTGCTCATTCTCCTCAAAATTGGCAGCCGAAGGACGTCCATCCAGAGTCGAAAAAGCGACGATTCCATTGGTCAAAGGCGAGATATCGGAGAACTCTCGGGTACACTGCGCCACATCTTCGTTTCCGGGTAGGATCGGGGCGCCGTCCTTCATGCCATAGGTGGCTTGGCAGGAGGCTGAGTAGCACACCCAGAGTTCCCAGTCGGAGTCCCGCGTGGTCTTCTTGTAGATGCAGAAACTTTCCGGTCGGGGGCTCTTGAACTGCAGGCGGATGTAGGTGATATCGAAGGTCTTGCCGAGCCTCAGGGTCAGGTTGACGTGGTTCGGGTGCTGCATGCCTTCGTACATCGTCGGCGTCTGCCACCAGGTTTCGTTTTCCGTCACGTGGAAGTCGGTGAGATGCTGCGGAGGATGCGCGAAAGCTGGCACTCGGGCGTCGCAAACATCGCAACTTCCCTTGGTGCTCAGGAATCGGTTTCCTTGCGCGGTTTGCACGCAGTACCTAAATGGAAACAAGGCTTCATTCTCCGATTTCAGAGATTAAGACTTACTCGGATGGCCGGTTTTCACCGCAGGTGTTCGTGACTTCGAAGAGGCGGTTGAAAGCGGTGTTGACGAAGTCGCAGACGCATCTTTGCGCGACGCCGTTTTCGTCGTAACAGGGATTATTGCCTGGAAAAAAGAGGAAAAATGATCATCAGAACGACTTTTGCTTGTTATCACAGTAAGGTCAAATGTCTACAGTCCATGTCATCAGATGAGGTTTGAGGTGGGACTCGAACACGGGCCGGTCGCGCGAGAGTCAGACGCGCTGCCAATGAGCCAACCAATCAACCGTCTCAGACCTCTCAACATGGGTTACGTGGCCACAGCACAAATTTAGACATGAGAAATGAGACAGCAAGGAAATAGCCAAAACGAGACAAGTTAGATGGACAAAAACCGGTCAATTTTAGACAGATGTCGCGACAGACGTTCAGCTGTCGCCAGACGTCTGAAAAAACGCATTTTCGAAATATTTTTCGCGAAAAAGCGGTCACTTTACGGTGGAAAACTTGAAATTCAGGGTGACCGGTTTGAGACCGTGGAATGGTACTTTTGGCTCGTAATTTCGGAGACACTTTTCCTAGACAACCTAAAGCTAATTAAGGCATTGTTACCCTCAGTGAGCGGTCAGAAAAGACCCATTTCAGACCCAGACAAGGCCGGTAATCATAATTATTGGAGGCCAGTTTTAGACCGATTTCTAGACCCAGGCACTCTTTCACCCCCAGACGTCTGAAAAAGCCCATTTTAAACATTTCTAAAACTTAGAATCGGTCGGATTGCCTCGAAACCCCGAAATCCCAAATCTGGCGCCATCCGCACCTCCGCCACGCCCCAATACATCCTCTTTATTTCCGGCAGACACTCTTATCATCCTTTGAAAATTTGCACTTTCCGCAAAACGCGTTGTCAGCATGTTTCATTCCCGGCCTGCATCGTAAAACGGCGTTTTAATCGGCAACAGCGCGCTCGTTCAACAAACAAAGAACGAACGGCTGCGGGGAACGTACACGTCTGAGTCAGAAGTTTTGATTTTGTCGCCTAGCTAACGTAGATAGCGCGTAGTTTTAGCGTAGAATCCCCGACGTATAGTAAAAATGAAAATTCATAAAACGACTTACTGGGCTTGTAAAACCTGGAATCGTGCGTCGGGGTCTGCTGGGCCGGCTGACCGATCGCCGAGGCGAGCAGGAGGCAGCCGATCAGAAGACCGAACCACTGGTTCATGGCAGTGGAGGAGGGGAACGGAGGAGAACTCGGAATTGTGGATTCCTATCCGACAAGAGTTCTGCCGAGGGGTACCCTGAAACGAGAAATCAGTTTATGAGGGTCTTAGGAATCGAGGTGACAAGGTGTACAAGTACAAATATAGTACAAATCTGGTCCCGCGCGTTCACGAATATGGCGCCGCGGTTAGGGCAGCGGGCGGCAACGACTGCGGCCTTGGTTAATCAGAGAGAGCGGCGGATCGCGCGAAAGAACGTTCAGCAACGTTTGGGCTCCTCGATCGTTTGGGCTCTGTTGCGATTGGGGCGCAGTTGAGGGGTCGTTTGGGCTGTGGCGGCGGCAACGGCAGCAAATGGCGAGAAGATGGTAACCATATTGCGGAGCGCCACTCGCACTCGGCGGCTCGTTCCTTAGAAGGTTCTACGCGCGCTCTAGCGCCGCTGCGCACCCTCCCAAAAATTATCACCCGGCTCGATCTGATCGATTCGTGGAAGAGGGCGAGGGCTTGATCGATTGAGGTCCGGAGAGGCACGAATTCCGGGCCAGGTAAGCAGAAGACAAACACAAGTCCGAGCCGGGCCATAATAGGAAGAAGAGCCTAGCTTAGGGTAGAGTACACACAGAGCCCTAGCGCACTTTCGCGGGGGGCATTACAATAATCACATTCACGCACTCCTCACACACAAGACGATCGATTCTTGAGCAGCGCGAATACGGCGTCGAGACGATGGATGACGACGTGATGGCGATGATGGTGCTCGTGGTGATCAAGCCAAAGCGCATTCTTTTCTTGCAACACTCGCGCCGGAGTGCTCTCTGAGTGTGATAACGCTGCGCCCGAGAACCCCAGAGGAGAAGAGCCCCAACGGCGCGGCCAAAGGAGTAGTAAAAGCGGAAAGCGAAACGCCGGCGGCAACACACGGGAGAAGATGCGGATGGATGATGGTCGTTCTTCGCGGTGCAGGTGAGAAGAAGAACAAAAAGGGAGAAATGGAGTTTTCAACGGACCGGAGAGTCGCCTGCACCTAAATCTCGAAAAACCCCAAACTCTCGGGTTTCAAAATCTCAGATTTTGGGTTTAAAGTTGCCCTCAAAAATCTGTCTTATGGAACTTTGGAGTCTTGCCGTTTTGGGTCCAAAAACTACTCGGCTCCCAGAGAACATTGTTATGCAAACAATGTGGGTGGGGGAAGCAGCGTCCGGCAAGCGAGCCGCAGCACGCGTACGGTCGCTCGTAAAGCGGTGTGAAAGGGCGAGAAGCAGGGCCGAGCGAGAGGTCAGAGCGCTGGGCACTACTACTGGATGACGATGATGATGGGAGTTGGGGCTCTCGACAACGGACGACGACGGCAGAAAGCCACAAATCACAATTTTGTGGGCAAAAAAAGCGGCGCCGCTGCGTGCATTTTTGTATGATTTTTGGCGTCTTCGAATCGGTTTTCTGCAAGCTGTCAGCAAAGAGCTTCCGCTGAGAGAGGAGAGAGAGGATTTAGGAGCCCGGGAACGTTTTTTAATGATGACCTCCTGTCTCCTATCGGAACATTTCCGCGGACACAGGAGCTTAGAGTTTAGGACAAAGTGCAAACAGCGGCGAGGAGAGGAAAGGAACTTTTGGAGGAGGGGGAAGAGGGAGGATAGGAACATGTGGCGTTCAGTGTTCGGGGCATGGAAGTTCTGAGATTAAGAATTAGAGGTGTTTTGGACTTTGGAATGCTTGCAAGGCTGAAAAAAGTGGAAAGTAAGGTTTCAAAGCAATTAAAAATTGGTAAAAGTGTGATTTTGATAAGTGGAAAAAGTTTGACTCCAGGCGGATTCGAACCTGGGTCCACAAAACAACAGCCCGGAGCGCTACCAGATCGACCACTGTCGCACGTCTGCAAAGCAATTTGGAATCATCTATAACCCTGACGTTAGCATTCCAAGTCCATTGGCTTTGTGCCATCCTCTTAACCCCATCATCGACGCCTCAAACCATCGATGCTGATTTATCAACGCGCTGGGAACGCGCCGAAAAATATTTTGGCCAAAAGCCCTCAACGTTCGGGACGCTCGGCTGTGCGATTTGTAACACCCCATCGTCGGCAAGCTGGCGACGGCAGCCGAGCGCTCTTTTTGCCTCTTTTTGCAGATCATTCAGGTCTGACTCATTCCCAAAGCACTCGCTCGCAAGGGAGAAGGGCGAGCGAGAGGGCGAAGGCCCAGTTTAAACTGATCTGACACGTTTTGTTGTGTTTCGCGCAAATTTTCGTTTGGGTCATCGTCGGTCGTTCGTTCGTTGGGTGTACTACAAAGCGTCCGAAAGGGAGATAAGGAGGGCCGCCGGTGTAAAAGGAGCGAGGGGACGTGGTGGGAGCTGATAAGAACGAGGGAGGAAGTCGACAATGGGAAAGTTGCAAAGTTGGGATTTGGGAAATAGGATCAGAGGGTCAGAAAGTGCCTAGCTGGCTCAGAAAATAGTCAAATTCCATCTTTTGAACCCAAAACTGGAACGGTTCCCTAGCAAATCATCCCCATCACCACCACCACTTCCGAAAACCGTGAAACCATCGCCGCGCTGGAATTCTCGATTTCGAAGCAAAAGTTGTGAAAAGGGCGCCGCAAAAATTAATCTAATGAATGAGCGTTTCCGTTGGCTCTGCGCGCGTCGGAACGCGCTGGGATGAAGGTCACCTCCAACCGCTTGCGAGAAGCGGCTCGCGCGCGCGGGCAAAGCGGTGACGCGAAAAACGGCGGCGGCAGCACCCACAAGGTTAACATCTTAGGCCTGTTCTTCTCCCCCTCCCAACAAACGTCTCCGATTCCCCTTCTGCTCTTGCTGCACCGATGAAAAGAAGACCAAAGCGATTAATCCCGCAAACGGCGCCGATCAATCCAAAGTGCAATGTTATACCTGCGCCACGCGCGCGCGCGACGAGGACAACTGTTTCGCTTGTGGCCTCGGGACGTTTGCGAGTCTCCGGTTACCCCGTAGACTTTCGGGGTTCCCGTTCCTCAAATTCAAATAAATCTTGCGCGGAGGCGCAAAAAACGATTTGTTGGTTAAAATGCTAATCGAATGCAAAACGGCGAGGGTTTGGAAGGAGGCATGAGGGGGTGAGTCATGGGTTTGGAATCGGTGGGTTTTGTAAAGGGTGGGTGGGTAGTTTGGAGTCAAGCGGAGAAATTGGGACTCACGTACAGTTTGTAAATCGAGTTTTTTGTGAGCTTGGCCAAAGTTGAAGGAGAAGAGCTTCGGCCGGCTTCAGCTTCAGCTGACACGTGCACACCTGAGCAACCAATCCACAACCAAAGAAACTCAAACCTGAGAAATTCAAAAATCCATTTTTTTAAGTCGCCCGGATATTTTCACAGCTTAAATGTAGAATTAAAGATCTTACGAACAATCGGGATCTACCATAGACCCAATCAGGAGCCCAGCTAACCCAGGACCCCACCCAAACAGCAGCTCCAATTATCAGAGACCTGAGGCAATCATGTACCGTCGGAAATCGTAGACCTGGACAATCGGAGATCAACTCAAAGATAGTCAAAGAAGCCTCAAAGCCAGAACTCCGAAATTATCACCAAAATTGCCTTTCTTCAGAGATTTTTTTTGGCTTGGTCTGTCTTAAACAACCTGGAAATCCCCGTCACACAAGTCGTGGACCAAGCACACAGCACCCTAAAGCCGTAATCTTAATCCTAGAAATTCAAATTTAACTCTTGGAGACCGGAACTATCCACCCAGAGCCAAGCAACCTCTAACTCAAGAACTCCGAAACCATCTCTCCTTAAAAGAAGCCTGCGCTGTTTAGGTGGGACCTAAAACAAAGCTCTTAACATTCCATGAAACCCTTATAAACCTCAAATCGACACATTTCTGACTATTCTCGACTTAATCTAAATTGAAAAACGAGGAAACTCACCTTTTTCAGTCCTAAATTAAGCTCAGGAAATCCCCTAAACCTTAATCCTAATCTCAGGAATCCGACTTCAACCCTCTCTTTGATTAAAAAATCAATAAATCCACGTGTCCAAAACAAAAATCAGCTTTTCCCTCTCCCAACTGATCTCCCAGCACCTCTGCAGATGAGTCAAAAACCCGTGCGAAGAGATAAATCACCGAATTTCGCGATAAATCCCCGCTGAAGCCATTTATTTAAACAAGATGTCGCGTTGAGTCCAACGCCGCCGCTGGCTGAGAAGGAGGAAGGGAGGAAGCGAGGGTGCTAGGATAGAAGCGATAGAGCGAGAGGGGGAAGTACTACATTCAAAGGTGGGAACGGAACTAACTCTCTCGCGCTCTTTAACCCCATAATTCAGATCTTAGCACATTTGAAGACACAATTAGGAGTTCTCGGAAACGAGAGCTAAATATGAAACGGCGCTGGGAGGTTGTCGCCAGGAGAGGAGTGGAGCATGGCACCGGAATGTGGGATTATTAATTTGATTGAAGGGAATACTGAGATTAATTAAGGAAAGGAGGTGTCACCGCATGACACGGAACGCCTAGGGGACAGGAACGGGGAGGGGTAGCTAAAGGTTAGCGGGGTCGCCGTGTCGGCTTGAGTCTGAGCGACAGGAAAATATTGTTGTGGAGGTGCTATTTAAGGAAGCGGCTTATGGTCGAGTGGTAGGGGGAGGCACGGAGATCGGCTAGGGGGCTATTTTGGGGATCTGGGCATTAGAACTGAGGGAACAGCACAATCTAACTCACCGTAGCCAAAACAACCTTTAAGTAGGACCAAAACTGGACCTTTCAATCGTTAGATTTTGACTCTCCATTTGGCCATTTTAGACCCTCTAAGTAGAGTCCAAAACTACCGTAACCCAAATCCCCATTTTTTCAACCCCGCGCCCTAGCCATCTGCATACAATAAACTCAAAACCCGGCGGCTACAAATGCAGCCGAACTCCTTCCGCCGTCGCCGAGTCTTTTCTAGCGACGCCGCGTGGCACCAGCCGGACTCGGCGGCTGGTGCCGACACCGTCAAGCGTCATCCATCTTGCGCTCGCCTCTTGGCGCACTTTTGCGCCGATTTCAAGGGTGACTCATCGATGGGCTTGTGTAAGGGTTGAGCTAGAGTTTAAGCCAAACGGCAAACAGGAACCACATTTGGAACTTTGGCTCTAAGCTTCCCAAAACCACCTCAGGACTGAAATCCTCCAAAAAGCCAAAAATTGTAACATTTCCTCTCTCCTCCAACCCCAAAAAACGCGACGTCTGCCTCTCGACAGATCATCAATCATCATTATTTCGAGATCGCCAGGAACTGGAGTCATTAGAACCAAACAGCTGCCAGCGTCCAAGACTAAAATTTGAATATTCACACTTACAAGAGCTGGGGGAGCAGAGCAGAGTCGTCGTTGGAAGGAAGTCGAGGAATAGAGGCAAATGGACCGGCGCGCGCTTCTCAATAAACAGTCGATCTCCGCGCTTTTTGCGACGTCTTTCGCGCCACAGCTGCGCATTTGAAAGCGCTCCTCCTGCACCATTCATATGGGAAAATGGCGCTGTTTTATGCGCGTTTTTGAGCGAGGGGACGGTTATGCAAGAAGAGGGGGTGAATGGAGGAAGTAGCTTATGGGCAGGGAGGATCCTTCGGTTGCCTGAACTCGATGAGAAAGTCATAGGTTGAAACTGTGGTTGACAGAGCTGAAGAACGCTTCAAAGTGAGTCTTAGCTAATAGGCAGATGACATCAGATGACAACCGAAGAATGATTTAATTAAGCGCTTTAGATAGTCAAGGCAATCCATAGACTTAGGAACACGAACAACCCGATACCAGCGTGTTTGGTTGCAGAATCTGGCTTGGGAGGCGAAGAAGTGGTTTTTGAGATTTTCGGAGTTGTGAGCGGCGCCTGAACAGGAGTCGAAGGAACAATGACTGAGCTTGTTGATGGGACTATTCGAGGGACTGGTGAAGATGAAGACGTCGACACGAGGTTGGATACAGGTGTGGATGCAGGCTTTGATGCAGGCGTCGACACATGAGATGGGCCAGACTCAGATTTAGGCGTTGATAAAGATATCGACACATGGCTGGACTCAGGCGTTGATGCAGGGATGGGTTTAGGTGTAGACGTGCTTGCTGGCAGGGTTGAAGCTGTCGTCGGGTAGATAATTTTGTTCCCGAAGAAAGACTCCATCTCGTACCGAATAAAGAAACCCTTCTCTTTAAGATTCCCGTTGTACGTCATTGTCAACTGGTCAGCAGAGGTGACATTGTAGATAAATGTTCCGTGTGCACTTGAGTCAAACCTGAAAGTCGAGTCTCAATAACTTGAAAGACGCGAAGGGACTTACTGCTTGAAAGTCGTGAAACTCGACGCGATGTTAATGTTTGACCCGGCTTTCAACTCCTCTATCACAATGACCAGAGAACCGTTAAAGAATCCTTGTTGTCCAGGTGGAGCTTGCGATGCCGGAAACAGTGTGAGAGATTCCATGACCGAGCTCGATTTTGTGCTTCCCGTAGGATAAGCTGGCGACATGAAGATTCCTTGCAAGACGTCTGATGTGCTAGCCGCAGTTCTGGTTCCATAAGTGACTAAATCAAATTTTTCAAAATTGAATGAAATCTCAAAAGTACCATTTTTATCAACGGCATGAATGCCGCAAGCTGTCTCTATTGGCACATAAATTGTGAACAGTCTTCCGTAGACAGTGGGAGTCTTTGTTGTATCACGGCTTAACGAGCTTTGTAGATAAAACTTATTTTGGGTCTTACTTCAACTCAAACAACGGGGTTCCAAGAACGTTCAGCCCAGAGAAGACTTGGACTGGCAGTTCGTTAGCGTCCACATCCCAGAACTGGAAATTGATCGAAGGAAATCCGTCTTCTTCAACATAAACAAAAGCTGGGCATCTTGATAAACCATGATCGTTTGCAGAAGGCGTCCAAAACGTCAACAAATCTGAACCCTTCTCCACTACGCCGAAATGGTCATTCAGATGACAGTCTCTTTTCTCTAAACACCCTTATATAAAAACCAGCTTATGAAATGTCTATACCATCATAAACCTTCACGAAGAAGGTGATAAACGATTTCTGATTTTCCTGGATTCTCATGATAGTCACGGAACCCGTCTCAGACACAAACGAGCGTATCTCGTTGCCCCAGTAAATTGAGGTCGTGTAATTCGCATTAGGCATTCCGTCAAAAACTGCATAAAACAGGCTCCATGGGTGGTTGCTATTCCAATACTTATCCTTGACGAGATAGATCTGAATTCGCTTTGATGCTACATTGGGTCCTAGCACGAATGTTTGAAAGGAGAAGTCTTCAGTGAGATCCGCGGTGTTTAAGATGAAGTAGTCTGACGAGGTTTCGAGGATCTTTACATTGCTCATTATTTTCGAGTCTAAAAAAGTTCAAAAAAATGTAAAAAAAGTATTTCTTACATGAAATGAACGAAGTATGGAAATGCAGACTATAGTCAGTGGACATTGTGTCGGTCCATCGGTCATAACTTTTCAAATTGACCTGGACGTTCCTTGCGGACACAAAATAATACCAAGAATTATTTATGGAAGTTCTAAAAGTACGTTAAGTTTAATTCGAAAAGACTGCTTACTTAGGTTTGCCTATATTCGAGATATCCAACGTATCGGCACTAGGGTAAAAGTTACCATCGAAATCTCTAATCAATCCCACTTTGATAAATATGAATACTCCGTTTTCTGGCCTTGTGACCTAAAAGGTGACTTTCAACTTTCTAGTAACTTGCGTGAAAAATACCGTCCAAGAACAATTCATGTTTTTGCAATACGGCTTGTAGTTAGCTTGTGCCTTACCGGACTTATAGAATGGTTTCGATGGCCCAAAAGTTAAGGTCGGATTTGAGTCGTTTAAGGTTAGGTAACTCGAGCCACAGGAACAATCTAAAATCGTGCAAAGTAAGCCCGGCGAAAATTGCCCGAAAGCTTGCCCAAGACGTCAACATGAAATGTGAATCCAGTTCTTCCGTAATTTCCGTCTGCGTTCCAAGTAAGATTAGCAAGACTGTCGTCTTTTGTCGAAATCACACGTTGATACTTATCGTCTACCGCCAAATTAAGGTAATCATCCGCCGTGCTTACGGACGCCCTATCGCTCCATTCCACATCGGTCAAATCCACAACGAATCTCAATTCGTGGCCTTTTACAGTTTGGATTTGAAGGTTACAAAACTGAAAGCAAGGTTCATATTGCTCAAAAGAAAAGTCACTAACTTGATTGTTTGCGTAAGGTTTCCAGAACGTCCCACTTTGATCGTCTCGGTGAACTGAGAACGACGTTGAAACAGTGGGGTCACTCAAAACCCAATGCTTTTTTAGACAAGCCGGATGGAGTTCTAAAGAGGACATAATCTTGGAAGGTAAGCTTCAAAGACTTACTTGGCTCTTTTCTTGGAAACGAGCTTACTACTCCAAAGACATACCCAGATATGGGTTCGTCAATGTTCGGATTCGGCTCTATCGTGTAAGTGACGTACAAAGACTTGTTCGCATAAAATATTCCTCCGACCAATGTATCCAGCGTTTGTCCGTCGACTTCAATATTCATACGTTTACGTTGTTCTAATATGCTTGCAAATAAGGTGAACTTGAGGACATGACCAGGTTTCGGAATGTAATACCACCCACAAGCTTGAAAGTCTTGAACAGTCCTAAAACGCCCTTTTGAAACGCCAAGAATAGAGAGACTTGACATACAAGGTTGGATCGATGTCGGAGTAGGAAGTCAAAGGCATGGGGTGGTCCGGCTCAACGACAGTAGGTTCATGAGCTTGTAGTGGGCAGCCAACAGAATCGACTAAACGTGACAATGGGATAAATTCAGCAAGGCTGGCAATTAAGGAAGCGTTTAGCTAGAGCTGACTCACCGTAACTTATAATCATAGCCTCAAAACCGTTCCAAAAATTCTTGTAATCAACTCCATTTTCAGTTTTCCAGTGGGATAATGAAAAGCTCAAAGATTCTCTGGAAGAATAGCCAAAAACTTCGGTGTTGTAGTTACTCGTATCCACGTTCATTCTCTTCTCTCCTTCGTTGAAAACCGCGCCCAGGCGAGCGTTTAGGAACACCATCGCAAGTCTTCTACTGTTTTGAGCGGAGTTCAAAAAAAGTAGATGGAATCAGATATTCTAAATCTCCAACCTGAAACTTCATCGTGCAGTTCCCGAACCGTTCTTGCCCATTGAAGTCATATACTGAGTTTGGCCAGTCATAAGAACGAAGGCCGATGACTTCATCTGCAGCCACAGGAACTACAGCATGATCAGTAGAATCGCAATTAATCCATTTGACGGCTTCAGTTGGCGCTAACGCCAAAAGTAGAAACCAAAATTTGAGGAGCATTCCTAAAAGAAACTGATAAGTAGCCAAGCAAGAGGAAAGATTCAAAAGACTAACACGAATGGGCTCTTTTGAGTACGAACGAGCACCACACCACTGATTAAGCACTACTGATAAAGAATCTTGGGCGTTCAATCCCATAAGATTGTATCTTCCCTGTACCTTAGAAATCTAAGTATCTTTGCTATCGCTTCCGTAAGCTACTATCTGGCGTGTTGCAACGCATTTCTTAAACGGAGATAATGGCCTTCAATGCACTTTGATCGTAAATTGTCAATGACGTTTGCGTCGAACTCGTTACGGTGAAAAGGGACGTGAGTACCGTTACTATTGCAAATAAGCCGTAGGATTTATTCTCGAAATCTTAGGCCTCACAACTTCTCAAACGTGATTTCAGCAGCAAAGGGCATCCGAGCAAACGCAAATTCACATCCTCGCTTCCATTCCACCGTCCCATCCTCATCGATCAATCGGTAGTTCTTGACCAAATTCGTCAGAATCTAAACACATCAATCATCACCTTAATCTCCAGATCTCCTCACCAGGAAGACCTCAGCCCTAGCCAAGCCTTCTCCCAAACATTGCCGCTTTCCCATCCCAAACGGCATCACTTTCTGCTCCAGCGTCTTGTCCTCGATGAACCTTTCAGGCTTGAACTAAACGCGAATTCCAGAAACTCCCAAAACTGACAGTGAGGTTCTTACCTTCTCAGGCTCTTCGAAGACAGTCTCATCTCGGGCTATCACTGACATCATCAACGCATTCGCCGTTCCTTTCTTGATCTTATAACCTCCGATTTCGCAATCTCGGACGGCTTCTCGCCAGATATTCAAGCTCAGAATTGAGCTCAATCTGTGAGTCTCCTAAGACCTCGATTAGGCTCAAAAATGGGTCAAAGCCTTAAGCTCCTTACCGCCACAACAGCCGAACTATAAGGCAAATCCAGCTTGTGTCCCATCGAGACATCCTGACTCCGTCCCACGACGTTCCACAGCTCCTCGCGCATTTTGTCTTGGATCTCGGCGTGATTTACGAGATAAGCGAATCCCCAAGAAATTGTGGCTATAGTCGTTTCCATGCCTGCTTGCCACATGTCCAAGATCGCGAAGGCTACTTGTTTTTCACTAGAATCAAAAATTTGAATAAGCCAAAAAACCTGCTAACCTGAATTCTCCCAGGTCGCCATTTTGCTCTCGTCGTCTCATCTCCAGGAAATAGGCGTCCAGGAAATCCGAGGGTTCACCTTCCTGGAGGATGTGAACCCCAGAGGCGATCTCGGCTTGTCTGAAAGTGGGGTTTGAACTCTTGCCACCCTACCCAAATTACCTTTGAGCGATCTGTTTTTTGACAAAAGCCATAGGCTTTTCCTGCATCATCTTCATCTTCTCATACCGGCCTCTCAGAAACGGCAAATTCTTGGTAAAATCATTGATCAGCGCAAAGTCCAAAATGTTGAATTCTCTGGTAGCGTACTCCAGATCCTCCCGGATCTTCAGGTATTCGTCGGCGTTGGTCTTGTCAAAGCTGTATCCGACCATGATCTGGTTGATGACAGACCCGATCATCAAGTCCAGGAACTTGGTTCTGGGCTCAAATTTTAGCCTTCCTCCGTTTTGTTGGATTTCTCTGTCCACGACGTCCATTTGAGCGTGGTATTGCTGGAGAATCCGTTCCTGCATTAGGTTCTTTCCGTAGCCGAAATCCCTAAGAGTATGCAGGGCGAAACGGCGCTGTTCTAGCCAGCGGAAACCGCTGCTTAGGATAAGACCATAGCCTTCTGAAAAAGCCGAAATTCCGGGACTTTAGAGTCTGAATCCTTACCTCTGAGAAGCGTAAACAGGCCAATCTCAAACCGATCTACATGGGCGTCCCCATCCTTAACATAGGTCTGCACGGCCACGTCGTAATCAGCCACAGCAACACAAACAAGAGGCCCAAACCAGACCGTAAACACCTTGCCATATCTCCGTTTCCATGCCAACATGACGTCAGCAGGGCCATGACCGTAGATGAAATATCTCACCACGAAGGTGGGGAGATTACCCAAAATTGGGATGGGAAAGGGTCCAGGAGGGTAACGGGATCTTCGATTGTACAATCCGAAGACCAGGAAGGTGAGGACGACCAAGACCAAGCAGCCGAGGGAGAGCATGGCAACAAAACTGCCTTTCCCGATAAGAGAATACGCTTTGGGATGCTGTTGAGAAGCTTTTGCCAGGTACGGGAAGGCGCTATCTGCCGAAAAAGAGGAATTTCCCGTTTGCGAAGGCAGCGTATTAATCTGTGTTGACAATGTGGGAATGTGCTGCGGCGCGAATTAGAGAGGGGGAGGGGTGTAGGAGAGACTATAATTGATTGTTATGGGTGTGGTGGCAAAAACTCTAAGAAGTAATCTGTTTGTAACTGCTTCTTGTGGTGTTTGGGGTACTCAAGGTGCGTAGGACACCTGGTGCAGGCGGGAAAACCGACCGGTTTAGCTTGAAAAACACGTCAAAATGATAGTTAATGTCTGAGACTCGCAAAGTCAGCTAATTAGATGTTTATTTCAACCGAATTCAGACTAAAAACCGGCTGTTTTTAATCGTCGTAATATGAGGGTTGCATGGACGAAGTTTACCAATGGTCTCACGGCGACGAATGCTGTCGCATCAGAATCCATTTTGTCGGTTTCGTATCGTCTAGACTTGCGACTCTGATGCACTTCATGGCTCTTTTCAGACAAGATGGCTCCTTCCGTTGCCGTCTCAGACACGAAGTCCGCGATCCCAGACAGCCGCCTCGCAGCCCCGAAACGTCATTTCACTCCTTGACAAGTTCGCAAGGCGGTCGTTCGGAAGAAGGAGCCGGATCTTCTGCGCTCGGTTCTTCGCTCTGCACCCAAGATGCAGAAGGATCAACAACCCAAAAGTGCGTCATCTTTCCGTGAGTTTTTTAATGGATTTTTGAAAAGGCTTAATTTTGATATTTTTAGCCAAGAAGAAAAGTTCCCAGAACGAAGAGCAGTCGGGCCTCGGATCCACGAAGACGAGCACCAGTGGCCGGAGCGGGAAGGCGTACCACTCACAAGGGGTAAGTGAACTATTTTGAGGGAGTTTCAGGATTCATTTTTGTCTTCGCTGGCCGAATTATGGAAAGTGTGGTTGATCTCCAGGAGCTCTGTCAGCGTAGCTTTAGGTTGGTAGGATCGGGCGGCGAAATTGGCGGCTTTCGTGCGCATCGTGCTTCACTGGGTGTCATAATTTTAGCCTTTTTCGCTTGCTAAATGCACATTTTATGCTGTTGAAATTCGTCGTTTTTGGCATCAAATCGTGTTGAATTCTGGACACGGATGGCGCGAAGTATCAAGCTTTTTGGGTCTATCTGTGGGCCCAAAATTCGGTTTGTCGAGGCAACATTTTGACCGCTTCTGTTTCAGGCCAAGAAGAAAAAGTCGACGATAGAATGCGAGGAGCTGAGCAGCGCCATGTCCGTAAGGAAGACGTCGCAGTCAAACAAGAAGAACATCCGTCGACCGAATCACGGGAAGAAGACAAGTATCCTTGTGAGTGGCTCGACCGCTTCTTCCCACTTGTCAAGCTCAGCAACCCGGTCCACATTGGTGAGTACTGAAAACGCTGAAACTGAGTGTTTAAACATGGTTCTTTAGACTGAGAGCTCCTCGAGCCAGACAAGTTCTCCTGGCCCCGTGAGCCCGAGCGTGAAGTGCGCTAGAAAGTCAAGAGCTTCGACGCCGAGGTGCACTGTCTCTAACGCCAGTTACAAGGAGGAAACCGGGAAAAGAACCGGCCTAGAAGGCTCTCCTCCGAGGGACGACATGACGCCCACGGTCTTCGAAGTCCTGGCAGTTCCGTCCCGACCTGCCCAGACTACGATGCGAGTCAACAAGGATCTTCATAGCGACAACAAGAAGGAAGCGAGGGACGCGAAGCCTGAGAAATCGGAAGCCTACGTCGATGATCAGCTGAACGACCTCAAAAGGGCTAAGCTTCGCCAAGCCGTGGCTCCTTCTTCCCACGGAACCCATGCTCCGACGGTCGCCAGCAACGCGGGATCCGGTGCTCACGGCACTGGTCATGGTCTCCACCAAGGATCCAAGGGACCAAGTCAGTCGCCCGTTTCTTCAATCAAGGGACCAAGCCAGCCTCCTGTTCCTTCATCCAAGGGACCAAGCCAGTCGCCCGTTTCTTCATCCAAGGGACCAATCCAGTCGCCTGTTACTTCAAGTCCGGTTTCGCCAGCACCAAGCCCGGCTCTATATGCTCCAAGCCCGGCCGTTCACGCGCTTCATCCGGCTTTGCAGCATTCGAGTCCGGCTCCTCAGCTGCCAATGTCGGCTCCGCAGGCTCCAAGTCAAGGTTCGCCACCACCACTCTCGTCTTCCCATGGCGTCAAGCACCACGCGGACAACCAGGATGTCCACGGATTCCGAGGAAGTGCTCCGGCTCCACAAGTTCCGGCTGCTCAAGTTCCGGCTGCTCAAATTCCGGCTCCCCAAGCAGCGGCTCCAGCACCCAATCTCGTGGCCCAACGGGACAACTCCGAGCCGGCCACGTGCATCGATGAAACTCCGACCGCCTACACCGTGTTGCCTGCGCCCACTACGGACTCCAAGGAAGTCAAAGGCTCCGATGAAACTCCGAAGCAGGAATCCTCCGAAGGTCCACAAGAGGCCGCGAAAGAAGCCCCGAAGGAAACTCCGAAAGAAGCCCCGAAGGAAGCTCCAAAGCCGCCGCCATCTCCGGAAGCCAGCTGCCGCTCGGCTTATATGCCCATCAACCCAGCGTACAAATATTATTGATTCGGTAATTGTATCATAATTGCCTGTACGTAATATAGCCTTTAATGAGTCATGATGTGATAAGAATCGACAAATTTTTCAGTTTTTTCATTAATCGACTTTAACAGGAAACAACAGAAAACAGGACAAAAAGCTCTCAAAAACGACCTAAGCTCGCTCTCCTCGGATCCGACGAGCTAGCTGGATATCCTTAGGCATGATCGTGACACGTTTCGCGTGGATCGCGCACAGATTCGTGTCTTCGAAGAGCCCAACGAGGTAGGATTCAGCGGCTTCCTGGAGCGCGGCGACGGCGTGGGACTGGAAACGAAGGTCAGTTTTGAAATCCTGCGCGATCTCGCGGACGAGGCGCTGGAAGGGGAGTTTGCGAATCAAGAGTTCCGTCGATTTCTGGTACTTGCGGATCTCGCGGAGGGCGACAGTTCCAGGACGATAGC
Organism: Steinernema scapterisci; assembly: GCA_000757745.1. NCBI lineage: Eukaryota > Metazoa > Nematoda > Chromadorea > Rhabditida > Steinernematidae > Steinernema > Steinernema scapterisci. Next base: position 27,842 of record AZBW01000374.1, read on the forward strand.
GATGGGGCTTCTTGACGCCTCCGGTGCTCGGAGCAGTCTTGCGGGCGGCCTTCGTGGAGAGTTGTTTCCGGGGCGCCTTGCCTCCGGTGGACTTGCGGGCAGTTTGCTTCGTGCGGGCCATCTTGGGAGGGTTTGGGAATGGGGATAGTGAGCCAAGTAAGATAAGCTAATTACGAATTTTCAAGGTTCTTATATGGTCCTAAATTGTGACATTTCAGGCATCGCTTATTGGCTGCAGCATCGCGTTTGGGTCAAAGTGAGCATAGCTTCCTCGTGGCATCGCTTGGCTGCCTCCCGGTTCTCAAAACAACCCCAAAGCATCCTAGATCATCGATCATAATGATAAACAAGCCGGACTTTCCCAGAGAACGGATGGATCCACTCTCCTCAACGCTGTTTTTGTCCTAACTCGAAACGAGGCCCATAGAACCTGGAAATGTGCCCGAGAATCTTAGGATCCAAAGTTCAAACCAGCACATGCGAAATCTCCTAATCGCGCCGAGACCCTGAACAGCGCCTAACGGAGATTTGTCTCAGACTCCAAAAGGGCACAAAACGTTCCACGAAAATCCGAATTCGTGTCTAAAATTCAGTGTCTAGACACAACCGACGTGGCGTGATTTGCGGCGCCCACAATCAGGCGACCCCGAAAACGCGTCAGCGCTGCCACGCGCCCGCTTGGTGCTCTCGCTGGGGACCCCCTTTGCGCGTTCCCCTTCGACTTTGTCCCCACTTCATGTTGCAGCGGCAACGGGAAACGTGCTGATTCACCCGTTTTGTGTTGACTTAGAGTCGTGTGATCGCTGCGGCGGCGGCGGCCGAAGAGGCTGAAGCTGTTGCCGAGTGGCGAGATGTCATGCATCTTGAGCGCGCTATAGGCGAATTTTGGCAGAACGAGGCGCCGCGAACGTGGGTTTGTTTGTTGCTGGGCGCTGGGTTGGTGCTGGAAGACAACGGGGGTCTATTGGTGAGGGACGAGGAACACGCCTTTGTCCCTGCGGCTTTCCGCCGCCATCGATTCTTGGAGGAGGAGGCCTTGTGGAGGAGGGATGTCGTCCAAAGTTGACCGCCACCACCAAAAAGATGCTGGCGGAAATGGTCTTAGGCGGTGGTCGGAAGTGTTCTTCGGAGTTGTTGTGGGAGGCGGTGTCCCACCGCTTGCTGCCAGCGCTCCAGGCCCATCGATCCCTATGAAATGCGAGCGCTTCCCCTCGCCTAAGCTCCAAATTTGGTTACCAGTCGTCGTATATATACTTTTCGCGAAATTCGAGACAAACGAGGTCTTGTTTTTTCAATTAGCTCGGCGGTGCGAGAACCGGTCGGTCTGCGCATTGCCAGTTTTGAGCCTCCGGAGCCGTGGGGTCACCCGACCGCTCCCGACCTTTCGAACGCCGTCAAATGCCGCCGCGCGTTTTTTGGACCCCGAACTTTGTGTCTATTTCGCCAACTTTGTCTACTAGACATGTTTCTGTCTGCAATTTGAAGCCGCTAGGCGTTCGCCATTTCGCGATCAACAAACGTGATAACCGGTTGCGCTGCGTGTCGTTCTGTCCGCTCGGGTCGCTCTTTTGCACTTTCGGATTTCGTGTTTAGGGTCTTCCGTGTTGAAGCTCCACCGCGTTTTGTTGCTGCATCCAACCGCCATATTTTACCCGTTTTAGTGGCACTTTTGGCCCGATTTTTTGCTCATTTTTGTGTCCAAAACAGCTGCTATTTTTCCTCATTTTTCTCTTCTCGCGCTTCGCCCCAAATTAGTCCTTATTTGTTCACACGCATTTGTCGTTGATTAGGGTCTTTTGGGGGAGACAAACAACAACGTCCTTTAGGACTGTTTCTCTCTGTTTTCGCGTTTCGCGGTATATTTCGTCATGTTTTCGTCGTCACGTGCTCTCTTGCGGATCTTTTAATAGTTCTGCTTTCGTATTTTTAGCTTCTGCGGGATGTGGAATTGTGGCAGGTGGCATGCTCCGTGATTTATGCGTGTTTTTGGGGTTTGGCTTGAATCTGATTTGTGGTATTTTTAGGCTCGAATTTCTGAATTTCGCGTCGCTGATTGCTGCTTGGGAAGCTCTGTCCACGTGTTCTGCTTGTTACAAATGCTTCGCCGGCTTGTTTTGACCCAAAATCGTAGTGTATTTTGACCTTGGCGTCTTCTTAAACGGGATTTTTGGCACACCGATTATCCATATTTTTTGGTCACTTTGAGGGTCTTTTGGACTCGTTTTCACGGCTCTAGTGGACCCAGAATTATGATACTTTGTTCCCATTCTCTCCCTTCTTTTTATCGCATTAGGGTCGCGCTTATCACACAGCTAGCTACTACGTGCCCATATCACATAATCGGTCTTTAGAACCAGCTTTTGGGGCCGAAATATCGATTCAAAGTGTTGAAATTCAAGTGGATTTTCAATGCAGTTTTTGCTGCATTTTTAGGGTGGTTTTATGTCCAAAGAACCGCTATTTCGCGCTGTTATCTTGTTTCTGTTAATGCCGCGTGTTCTTCCCGTGTTGTCCCGCTTACTTAAGGCTCTTATGCGTGTTTTCCATTTGCTCCCAATAGGGACTATCGATTCGGAAAACATTCACACTGACGTCGACTCTCGTATTTCAGATTGCGAATTCCGGCAGCGATCTCCGCTAATTCCCCGAAGCGGCTTACGTGCGAAGATGCCAGGAGTCCACACCTTCAACGATGGCTCCAAGCTTCTGGAGCCGCTGGCCAATGCCGTGGGCGTCGAAACTGACAAGGTATGTTTTTCCTTTTCCCTAGAATTTTGCCTAAAAGTGGTTTTTCAGCTGAACCTCGTCCTGTGCCAGATCGCCTCGATCGCCATCGCCCAGTTCTACTACAACAAGATGGCTCCCGGGATGGTTTCCAGGCAGTACCGGATTGTATTTCCCTTCGTCATCGGAATATTCTTCTGCTATTTCTGCTATGGAAGTGCGATAAAGCACCTGTTGGCGCATGTCGGCGTCGGATTCCTGCTTATGCATATAACTCCCTCTAAATTTATTCATAAGTGAGTTTCCCGTTTGGTTATTTTTGACCTAATTTGCCCAATTTCAGCGTTATTTTCATCTTCTCCATGGGCTATTTAGTCCTATTCCACTGGTATCGCTGGTACATCCTCACCTCGTACTCCCTGGACATCACAGGACCCATGATGGTGATCTGCCAGAAGATGACCACCCTGGCCTTTTCGCTCCACGACGGCCTCGTGAAGAAACCTGAAGAACTGAACGAGATCCAGAAGCGCGAAGCCATCAAAGAAGTCCCTCCTTTCCTGGACTTCATGAGCTACTTCTTCCATTTCCAAGCCATCCTCACCGGACCTCTGTGCTTCTACACGGACTATATGCGCTTCATCGACGGCGAAGATGTGAAGGAACGCTCCAAGAGCGGACAGATGGCGAACCCCTGGAACGCAGCTAAGGAGAAGCTTCTTCAGTCGCTTGTCTTCGTGATCGTGATTCTAACGATGGGATCCAAGGTTTCTGCCGAGCAGATCGCAGACCCGGAGCATATGAAGATGGCTTGGATCCCATGGATCTTGTTCTTCACGTATGCGATTACTATGCAACGATTCCAGTACTACTTTGTGTGGACTTTGGGTACGTTCTTATCTTGGGAGTGCCATGTATTCTGACTTGACCCCCTTTTCAGCTGACGCCATCTGCAACCTGAGTGGATTTGGCTTCCAAGGCTACGATAAGGACGGAAACGAAGACTGGGACCTTGTCCGAAACGTCTACCCGATGCGCGTGGAACTCGCCCTCAACTTCAAGGGAACCATCGACTCATGGAACGTGGCGACCCAGAAATGGCTTCGCCGAATCGCCTTCGACCGCCTGCCCGGAGGAACGCGCACCTTCGGCACGTATCTCCTCTCGGCGCTCTGGCACGGATTCTTCCCCGGCTACTACATGGCTTTCCTGTCAGCTGCGCTCTTCACCGTGGCCGGAAGAACCGCTCGCCGATGTCTGCGTCACCGTTTCCAGGCCTCGAAGGGCACCCGGATCGCCTACGATGTGGTCACGTTCACCGCCACGAAGATCGCGCTTGAATACGCTGGCCTGCCGTTCGTCACGATGCACTGGAATCCTGGATTCTTCATCTACAAAAGGCTATTCTTTTGTGTCCATTTGATGGCTCTGGCCATTATTTTGGCCCTTCCTCGCGTGCTGAAGCCGTTGAAGAAGCCGACCACTACTGTGAAGGATTCCGGGTCCGATCGGGTGAAGTCCGAATAGTTCAAAAGCGTGTATAAGATGACGTTGTTTTCGTTAGTCATGTAATAAAGTCTTTTCATAGGTTGTGCAGGCTTGGGATCTCTCCTTAATTCCTGGTTTGAGGTCACTCACCAACCGGAGACATTTAAGGGATTACGCGGCCGTCAGGTGGAACGCGCGCCGGATTTAAGAACTGAAATTGAGGGGTGCGCTGGCTCGCCGCAGTCCAGCGATGACCACGCTGATCGTCAAGTCGTCCCTCGTGATCTCTGTCGGCGTTGTCACGCTCATAGCCATGTTCGTTTCTCAGTTTCAGCTCTTCTAATTAGTCCTTTAGATTCATCCCCTACATCACCCGACGTGCCTCCCAGATCCGCACGTCTCTGGACCTCCATCTGGACCAATTTGAAGGTCTGGAAACGGATGTTTGGGAAGGCCTCCGCGAAGCCAGAAACTCGTCCTATTTCTACAGTAAACGCCAAATTTCGTATCTTCGATGTCACTGCAACTCTCCGAACAGATGTCCACCGGGTCCGCAAGGAAGGAAAGGAGCGCCTGGAATGAATGGGCTTCCTGGGAAACCGGGAAGGCCTGGAGAGCCAGGGAGATATGGAGTCTTGCCCGAGGAGTTCACGCTGAGGATCAATGGATGTCGAGTTTGTCCGATGGGACCGAAAGGAGCGACGGGAGAGATGGGGAAGAGAGGTCCGCCGGTAAGCTACAGTAATCCAGCGTGACGCAGGTGTCCCTTTCGATCAATTAGGATCGGCCGGGTTTCCATCAAAACCGACCGCTTCTCTGAGTCGGTCTACTCGAAAATGACCAAAAGTCGTGTCTAAATTCAGATTCTCACGTACCATTTCTCTTGGCACGCCAGCCCAAGTCTAGACGCCCAATTCTAAGAGATCTGATTCCCAGAATCATGATCAGACCATTTTGACGTATTTGGGAAAATGGGGTCGGTCGGGTTTCGACCGGTCGTCTAAATACCAATCCTCACGTACCGTCCCCATTGGCACGTCAGCATCTGTCTAGACCGCTAACCAATTCCCCAATTCTAGGGCCGTCCAGGCTATCCAGGACCCCGAGGCAGAGAAGGCAAAAAAGGACCCCAAGGCCAAATCGGACCCAAAGGCCCGACCGGTCGTGAAGGAGCCCTCGGAGAGACCGGACAACGCGGGCTTCCGGGGACAGAAGCGACTCGTGGCGTCAAAGGAATCCCAGGTCGCGTAGGCCACCCTGGTGAACAAGGTCCCAAAGGCGAGCAAGGTCGTCCTGGATCCCACGGAAGAAACGGCCCTGTTGGAATAAAAGGCGACGTAGGATGGCGTGGCAAAGATGGACCTCGAGGTCAGCCAGGACCTCCAGGGCCCCCAGGAACTTTAGGAATCCATGGAAGTGATGCACAGTATTGTCCTTGTCCAAGGAGGACCGCGACGTTGGTTCCTTATAACTAGAGATAAACATATATTTACACGTTAATACATAACAAAGTTCTGGATCCACGGCTTCGCTCACGTCGAGGGAGTCTGGAAGATCGGGAGTAGAGGAAGTCCTGGCAGCTCTGGGATCCGGTGGAAGTCGAAGTGCGGGACGAGGAACTGGGAACCGATGAAGACGCTTGGGTCGAAGTTGTGAATCACGGAAGCTTCGCTGGACGTGTTCGAATTGGACATCTCGAGAAGGTGTCCTAAATCACGAGTCATTAGAAAAATTAGGCTTTGGAGACGATTCTTACCGATGGGATTCGCCGAGTCCGTGGAAGATCCGTTGGAACCAACGTGGTGAAGTTCTAAAAATGGCCAAAATTAGCCTCGAAAATAGAAATCTGGGCTTACCAGCAGCTCCAACGTGGTTGTCGCAAATCCTTGGCGGCGCTTTGGAAGCGGCTCGCTTGCGCTTCATAGGTAGCGGCTCCTGGACGTCGTAGTGGTAAGGGTTGGCGCAGAACATCTGGGATAGGTCGCCCTGGAACGCAACGCACTGGGGCACGGGCTTCACCATCTGGGTGGTCGCGTTCGGCTTCCGGAAGAGGTGCACCAGCGTGGGAGCTGGGAAGCACTTGCGACGGCCGATCTGGAGGTTGGGGAAGTTATAACGCCGAAATCCTCAAATACTAACCTGGATTCGTCCATCTCTGGTGCGTGGGAACGGGACGCACGGAGACGCGATCATCCCTTGCGAATCCAGCGCGGTGAAGAGGAGATTCACAGCTTCAGGCGTCTGGCGAAGACGTTTCAGCACTCCATCCAAGGCTTGTCGCTCGAACTCCTTCACTGGGACCTGGAATTGGCGATTAGGAGTGCTCCAAAGAACTACAACTCACGATGCAATACTGAGAAACACGGTCGATCAGCCCGAGTTGCTTGATCCTGGCGGCGCTGGGTTTGGCCACGGTTGTCGGCATCCTCGGCGGCTCCTCGGTTGGCAACGTCCGGAGCGCTTCTTCCAGCGGCGACAGACGTCGGTGTGGACCAGCGGCGGCGTGCAAACTGGCGACGTCGTGGAGATTCGCTGAAGCGGCGGAGGAGCCGGAGACGTCCGTTTTCAGGAGCGGCGATGTGGACGCCGTTGGATCCATGTAGGTCTGGGCCAAGGCGAGCAGGTTCGGCGGCAGCGTGTCGACTCCGTGGTGGCGGAACAGAAGACCCAAATCCATGACGAAGAAGGCGAAGGCAGACGTCGGCAAGAGATTCACTTGCGGAGTCAAGCGACCGGCTGATTCTGACGCCTTTTAAGCACTTCGTCTGCCATTTCAGACCTAGACAGACGCGCCACGTAGGTTTTGAACTCGTTTCCGATGAAAACGAGACTCAAAAGTGCATCTGTGACGTGACAGGCCTGAGCAGACAGCCCAAGGTCAAATAGGCAGTCTGAGTTGAAGCGGCCAGTCTCAGACGACTTTTAGGACTGGTCTAGACACGAAAACTAATTCTCGAATTTTCTAGACTGCGGTTTGTCTCGAAGACAAAATATCTCGTGACCTTTGGTGTCTACAGACATGAAACCCGTTCCAGACAGACATCATTTCGGTCGGACGGCGTCCATTCGTCGCGGCCATTCTACTCGTCATCGGTCGAACTGTGCGGCGGCGCCTCGTCTCCATCTGAAGTCCGAAAGAGGAGCGAAATCTGCGCCATAACCTCACCGGAAGTGCTAAGACACCCTCAGCAGCTTCCCGTATCCCAGCGTCAGCGATGTCGGCACTTCCCGTGGATCTGCTACTGCTGCTCTTCGGCAATGGCGTCACGCTTGTGACCGTCCTGACGGCGATTTTCGGGATCTCGTCAACGGTTTTTGCGATTTCTGGATGCAGTAAGAAGGTGGGATGTCTGGCCGTGTGTCCTAAATTCTGATTTTCGCGTTTTTAGAAAAAGAAGAAGAAGAAGGGAAAAGGCAAGAAAAAGAAGAAGTCTCCGAAGAGGTCCGACGCGCAGAGTCCTGACTCTGGGAACGAAACAGGCGACGGCGATGAAGAAGGCGGAGAAGGCGATGATGACGAGGAGCACACGAACCTCAAGAGTGATGGGCAAGGAAACCCGCTGGCTGCAGGTCCAGCTGGAGCTCCGAAGGCACCAGCGGCCGGAGGAATGGTCGGCACCAATGACCCCAATTATCAGGTATGTTTTGGCTGATATTTCGGCGGTTCTAGGACGGATTTTAAACCGAAATTGCGGGGATTTTACGCTATTTTTTCGTATCTCCTGAGATGAATTTTCTGAGACTTTTGCGTGTCATTATTGGACATAATTTTGCCTTATTTTGAGCACAAATCAACGTCCCGATTTCAGACCATGGCCGGCCTCGGCGGCAACGCTTTTGGAGCAGACAAGGCGCCTCCTGGAGCCGGTGCAGCAGCCGCGCCTCAACAACCCAAGCCACCCGCAGCTGGAGGAGTTGTCGGCACGAACGATCCTAACTACCAGGTCAGTTTCCACCTTAAGAGAATGGCTTCACGATGACAATTTTTAGACCCTCGCAGGAATGGGACAAGACTGCTTCGGAGCCGACAAGAAGGCCGGTGGAGGAGCTCCTGTGGCCGGTCCACCCAAAGCGCCCGCTGCCGGAGGAGTCGTTGGAACGAACGATCCTAATTATCAGGTAATAGAACCCTATTTCGATGGATTCTGAGGATGAATTTTTAGACCCTGGCCGGCCTTGGAGCGGACTGCTTCGGCGCGGATAAGAAGGGTGGCGGAGGTGGTGGTGGAGGTGGCCCTCCTAAGGCACCTGCAGGCGGTGGAGTTGTCGGCACTAACGATCCGAACTATCAGGTAAGTGATCCACATGTAAGCGAATTCTAAAGGCGATGTTCAGACCCTGGCCGGCCTCGGAGCAGACTGCTTCGGAGCTGACAAGAAGGCCGGAGGCGGAGGTGGTGGAGCAGCCCCTAAGCCAGGAGGCGGTGGAGTCGTAAGTTTGTGTTCCGAAATTCCTCGATTTAGTCCTTTTTTCAGGCCGGAACCAACGACCCGAACTATCAAACCCTGGCTGGACTCGGCGCTGACTGCTTCGGCGCTGACAAGAAGGGCGCAGGAGGCGGAGGCGGCGGAGGAGGAAATCCCAAGGCTCCCATGAACCAACAGGCCAAGGTAAGCTCTCTAAACTCCTAATTTTGGCCTATGTTCCCATTTCCAGGCTGGAACTAACGACCCCAACTACCAGACTCTAGCTGGAATAGCCGGGGATTGCTTTGGAGCGGATAAGAAGGCCGGAGGAGGCGGCGGCGGATTCGGAGGAGGACCCAAGGCCCCAACGAACCAGCAGGCTAAGGTAAGCCACATCCGCATGACCTAGGGATACAGGTTTTGTATTACAGGCTGGTACCCACGACCCGAACTACCAAACGCTGGCCGGAGTCGCGGGCGACTGTTTTGGAGCTGATAAGAAGAAGAAGTTCTAGGATCGAATATGAAGATAAATTTGGTCGTTTATTCATGTCTATTCTACGCAATTCGGGGTTCGTTCGGGAATCTAAAGCTTGTAGGGACCATTTGAAGCTGGTCCGGGCTGTTGATATGCTGGCGCCATCTGCTCGGAGGGATACGGAGCAGGTTGAGCTGGGGCGGACGGTTGAATCTCTCCAGAGCCATAACCAGATGGTGACACTGGTCCCACGGGTGCTATCTCGTTCGTAGGAGCCGGGATCTGCTGGACAGGCTCGGCTGCATCCTCGTCACGTGTACACAACGTGTGATACTTCAAAGTGCATCCAGTCGCGTCTTTTTGAGCTGCCAAAAAGTCACAACTGCACGTAATATCCTTCTGCCAGCCTGGGAAACCCTGTTCGCAGGATTGGTCGGTATCTGGGTGAGGTTCGCTGTGTTTCTTAGGATCCAGTTGGGGACAACGAGGCTTCTTGTGTCGGTGGGAAGCGGCCGTGGATTCTCCGGATTCTTGGATATGGTCCGAAGGGGCGACTGGGACTTGGAGATCGGTGTAGGCCTGGAATTAGTGATTAGGGGATGTCCGAGATTGGGACAAACCGGGCTGGCTGGGACGGCTTGGACAGGAGGAGCTGGCTGTTGCTGGGTACCGTAATCCTGAAATCTCGCCTAGAAATGTCTTAGGGAGAAAGAGATTTACCTGTTTAGGCGGCGGTGCAGGCGCGCTCTCTTGGGCATTACCGTACTCCTGAAAAGCCAAACTTCCCAATAGACCTGAAACGAATTCTTACCTGGCCTGATTGTGGTTGAGGATCCTTGGCTACCGTAATCCGAGCTCCTGGCAGGGGCATCACATTCTCCGGATCGCTGATTTTCTCTCCTTTCGACTCGAACAAACCTGCCGTGTCAGGAGCGATCACGGGCTCAGGTTCGACCTCCACAGGCTGCACCGTCGTGTGGACTTCTCCGGAAACCTCTGGAGCGACTCCTAACGCTTCTGCGGCTTCTTCTTTCTCTGGGATCTGGAAAAACCTTATCTTTAAGCTCTAAATGCCCGTCCCAAAACTCACATATCCAGGCGGACGAGCTGCAGGCATACCTCCTCCACTCTGAGGCCAACATGACCCCCGAAGGACGCAAAAAGAGAGAATTCCCAGAACGAAAACGAGCCGCATTCTCCGGAAATTAGCCGTTAAAAAGCCGATCAGACGTTTCTTAAGTAGGCGAAAGTGCGAAACTGCCTAAGGCGGTTCTAAACACGTCGTCCTCGCCGAGTCGCCGTGGAACCGCAATCCGAATGGAAACATGAGTCCGCGACGACCATTGTTACGTAAGAATTCGTGGCGTTAACCATGCGCGGAGGGTCGCGGGGAGACCAGTTTTGGGGTGGAGGTTATCGGAATCCACGGGGAGAAAAGCACTTTCTGCTGTTGGATTGGGAGGAGGGGAAAGGTCATCCATCTTGATTATGTGTAGAGCTCATAATTGATACATGCTTCGATGGGGTGAGGGAACCAGTTTGAGGGGTGCTTGGAACTTTGGTCGACGGTTTTGGGAAACGATTCAAATGGAAGCTTGACGTAAAACTAACAAAACGTGACAGTATAAGCTGTGTTCTGATCTTCGACTTTGGCTGGGCAGTCCTCGTACAGATCTTCGTCGCCAAGGGTAGATCTAGGACAGATTCCTGTGAACAGCTGGTGAGATTCTTCATCGCCAGCAGGAATCAGGCACCCCACGACCTAAACAGAGCAAGAATGAACCTTACATGGAACTTTTCTTGCCTCGCCGCCTGAATTTCGAACTTTCTTGGAGCAGACTGATTTCGGGTTCTTAGTGCATTTCCCAGAGGTTCTGCATAGGGTCGCAATGCCAGTATTTGAGGACTCGAGTACAGGACCATGCGTTCGCTGAATGGTGACCTGCACATTGAAGCCCTTATTCAGGTTGACCATGTATCGATCACGGTTGTCAGGCTTCTCCTCCAGCTTAAATATGGCTTCAGTCACGGGTGTATTCCCTCTTTCTTTACAGCTCAAGCCGCCCTAAAGGTCTGAGATATGTCGAGGCTTAAGCTAAGCAACCGACTTGACAGGATCCGGTGTCACAAGTCATGTTTTGGGAACATACGGTTCGAGCCCAAATTACCGTACGGCCAAATCCCCGCTGAACTTGGATCTGTTGGGATTCGCCAGGCGCCAACTCGTATCCTGGGTATCTCTCATTGAGCGCGTGGATTCCTGGCCAGATGCCTTCTGAACAGTTGTTCTGGAGCGTCATGCACACTTTGCCGGGCTCGTTGGGACATTGGTCTAAACAGCAGCGTCAAAACTTAGATCTTCAAAGTATCTTACACGTGTTTGGCGTTAAGACGTCGGTTGAGGTAGTCCAGCTCAGAGTCGAGACTTGAGTTTGAGTCTTAGCTGGGTCCAGCTCCTCACAGACCTTATCGCACTTTGGCCAACGCGTTTTGGTACTATTCGGATGGTTACAAAAACGGCACTCTCTTCCCCATCCTCTTGCGTTGCACCCCGTTCCGCCATCGATCCTTGGATCCATACAGTCAGGTGAATAGCAGATGTCTTCTTCGTGGTCTGAGGATTTGAGGATACAGAAGGCGGCTTCCTTGGGAGTCATGGGCGCTGAAACCAAACGATAACGTCTTGGAATCTATGCGGCATTCTCACTGAATCGACAGTTCTGATTTCGGCCATCCGCGCGACAATTTACGGAAACTTCCTGAAACAGGTTCACACTTACGTCATCCATATCTAAGACACTCACTCCGTCGCATCTTTGGTCGTAGCACACCTTTTGGCCTCCCTCATCTTTGCAGCCTCTTTTCTCGCAGCTGAAGCGAGAAGCTGAGGTGCCGGGAATTAGAATGATAAGAAGCACTGGCGCCAATAAGCCTCTCATTGTCACCAATGAGCTCGAACATGAGAGCAAAGCCAGAGCTTAAGAGATGCGGCCGCGGGGAGAAACAGTTGCTCGTGTTTCAGGGTCATCGATCTTGGGAGAAACTGCCAGCTAATCGCCGCGGTCGATTCCGGAACATTTCACCTGAAAAAGGCTGGAACTCAAAAAGTTAATCTTTGGTTTTAGAGGACACTTGAAAATCTATTGAGTGCTCCTAAGCCCTGGAGTTCTTAAGGACTTCATTTTAACCTTTTTCGGCCAAATAGGAAGTCGGCGCCGGCAGCTGACCGACAGCAATGACTAAATCTGCTTATATAGTGACTCATCCATAGCTGACTTCCGTTCTTATCAGTGTAAACTAACCATGACTGTCAATCGGAGTCTTAAGGGGGTGGGATGCGTGCTCTATAAGAATCCGTTCCGCTTTGTGGAAACATTTAATTCTCTTGGGTCTGGTATGACCTTGAAATTAGAGTTCATAAGTCATTTTCTGGCATTCCTAGCCGTTGGCTTAGGAGTTGTGGGTGTTTGGGCCAACGAGATCAAACCTATTCAGCTTCTCGATGTGTTCGAGAATCACGCGGTGGTCGGGAGAAACGGTTCTATTAGAATACACCGGTATTCGAAGGATGTCTTGGACCCATATGGTGTGGAAGTGCGGTGGTATTTGAGCAAAGTTGGAAGGCTCCTTTATTTGAAACTGGTTGACAACTCGACGGTCTTGTATTGTGATGCTAACAGTTGCTGGTGAGCTGCTCTGACTGACCCCAAAATTAAGAATTCCATTTCAGGCTGTGTTTAGCTTCAGGCTTGAGTTGCCCTAAATTTGACTTTAGCCGAAGACAACACAATGTGACGTTTGTGCAGGCGCAGCTGGCAGGAAAACGCGGTTTGATCGTCCGATTTGTGGATTCCAGTGGATTTGCTTCGATTCTGAGATTTAACGTTTCTTCTGAATCTGAGATTGCCCGAGCCAATGACACGAATCCCAGCATTAGCGCGAACCAAGTTGAGAACTTGTCCATGGTAGGCAGTTTCCAGTATGGAGAGTTCACCTACTTTGTTGGAACTGCCCGCCGATGCGACCGTCCGAGCTATCTGACAAAGGGCAAAAGCTGCAAGGACAAAGTGCAGAACGTAAGAATAACTCGTGTTTGTAACAAGGACCACTCGCAGAACCTTGGAACCAGAATGGATCTATCGCTTTCCTGCGGACCGGAAAGTGAGAATGGCAAGACTTAAGACTTACTGATCTAACGTTCCAGTTCCAGATCAACTACCCGATACAGCTGTGGCTGCACATTTCGATTCCAATAGACAGATTTTGACCGTCGCGTTCGGGTTTCCAAACTCATCCAACGTTTCCATATGCCAGTTTGACTTTAAAACAGTAGCGGCTGAGTTCAGGAAGACCTGGGAACAGTGTTCTCAGATGACATCTGATGAACGCAAGGTATGTCAACTCTTTACATTGACTTTAGATTAGCTCTTCCTTCAGGAATGCTACAGATCTGACATAACGAGTCCCGGCTTCCCATCGAAATGCCGGATCACAACCAAGAACTCCAATGGCGATGACAGCTTATGCCCACAAGTGAGGAGTTGATCTTATCGCGGCCTGAAATACTCATTTTCAGATCGGTGGCTTTCATGATAAATGTATGATTGGGAGAGGATGGATCGAAAACTTCGAGCCTGTTTCAGGCATGAACACGTTAAAGTAGGAAGTCCCAAAACTGGCTTGAGGCTTAAGTCTCCTTTTGGCTTTTCATATTTTGGCCTATCAAGAAATAGTGATTCTAGAGTTTCTCTTGCAGCCTTGAAGCATCTCATGGCGTCACCCTCCTGTCAATGTCATACCATCCGGTGTCTTCTTCGATGTTTGTTCTATCAGAATTGGCCAACGGATCAACAATGTTCAACAAAGAACTCATCGCAAGAAACCCTCGTGTCTCAGCTTCTTCGACCTTCAGTATCTCTCATCTGGACCCCGTTCCCGTCGTTCAGTCATCTAGTGCACTGTTCTATAGTTTAGAAAATTCGGTCATTGATAAGCCTGAATCTCAATGAAATCTAAACTTTTAGGTTCAAATTCGTCCGATTAACTGTGAAGAATTCTACAAAACTTGCGAGGAAGTCCCTATAAGAAGTGCATATGATCCCCTGGATTGCGTCTGGTGCCAGCCGAAATATGGATTAGGATACAGCTTACCGATGAACGACTCCATAAGAGCATGTCCAGAAGATGAAATTGTTCGTTTTGATGGGTGTAACAACTTAACAGCGACGATCGCCGAGGAACCCGGATTGGTTCTGTAAGAAATTGGAACTGGCTGACTTGAGCTTTACATGTTTTCAGCGATGGTTCTGTCCCCTTCGTGATCGTTGGAGTCGTCATCTTGCTTGTGTCAGCGCAACTTGCGTGCTTGCTTCTCTGCTGTATCGGGAAGACTAGAAAGGTACGTTCTGAACCTTGACATTGGTCCAGTTCATCGTCACTTCAGAAGACTAAGCAATACTACGCTAATCTCTCTGAAGTCTTTGTGAGCACAAGTCCCACTGAGATCTCCGTGAAAACTCCCTTAATCCTGCCTTCATTCCCTCAGCACTACGAGGCGTACCGCACCTACTTTGACCAGTTCTCCCCTCAGCATTGCATTGATTATGAGAAGCTTAAAGTGAAGCAAGAACCTGTTGGGAGTGGTAGGTTCCACAAGGCCAGATGAGCTAAAAAGTCGCTTAGGTCACTACGGAGACGTCTATCGAGGAACGTACAAAAGAGGGCGCACGGAGACAATCGTGGCCTGCAAGCTGTTAAACAAGGGGGAGATGTCAAGCACAATGGATTTCTTAAGAGAAGCCCGGGCGATGTCCGTTCTGAGCCATCCCAGAGTTCTTGAGTTTGTCGGGATCTTCTATGACAAAGGAAGCCAAAAAAGACCGACAGTTCTGGTTACCAAGTTTATGCGTTTTGGAGATCTTGGACATTACCTAAGAGATGTGAACAATGTGGGTTTGACCTCAGCGTCTTAAAGGACCTATAGACCTATATTTTCAGTTTGTCACCTTATCACAAGTCTTCAATTTCTGCATGGAGGCTGCGGAAGGAATGCAGTATATCCATTCTCAGGGGATAATCCATCGGGACTTGGCTGTTAGGAACTGTCTGTGAGTTGGCTCTGTGAGGGTTGAGTGGATATGTGCCTGATTTAGGCTTGGCGAGAACCTCCACCTCTGCATTGCTGATTTTGGACTAGCGCGGCCTGCAAATGGCGATGATGGTTATGAGATGCAGACGGCTCACAGGCCGCTTCCTTATGCTCTTATGGCTCCTGAGGCCTTTGAAGGACATGTAAGTGAGCCTTTATGTTTTGACCAGCTTTCGCTTTTACAGTTCTCTTTCAAATCCGACGTTTGGGCATTTGGGAATCTCGCCTGGGAAGTCAGCACACGAGGACATCAGCCTTGGAACGGAGTCGGCAGAGATGAACTTGTTGCAAAACTGAAAAGTGGTCAACGTCTTCATCAAACCGAGTACATGGACCCGAAGATGTGAGCATCTGAGTCTCTTCTAGGACTAAGGACTAGGTTCTAAGACGTGTTTCAGTTATGAAGATGTTATGCTGCGATGCTGGGAAGAAGCACCCGAAGAACGTCCGAATTTCGGACAGATCCTGAAAGAGCTTCGAAGGATTACTAGAGAGTTTGAGGAACAAGACAGGATTGCTTCAAGCAAACGATATCTTAGGGTAAGTGGAATCTAAGAACAAAAGGAATTGTCGAGGTTTCAGTTGGCTGCATAGTCCAGGATCGTAGCTACTGTTGCCGCACTGGGTGGGACAAACAGAGCCTGCCGTGGGGCAATGCTGAGGACACCAATGCGAAATTCTAACTCAGAGCTGAGAAGAAGACAATAAATTTGACTTCCACAGTCAGAATGACCTTTCAGAGAACCCAAAAAAGGTCGTAGTGCCCGTCCCAAAACTCACATATCCAGGCGGACGAGCCGCAGGCATACCTCCTCCACTCTGAGGCCAGCATGACCCCCGAAGGACGCAAAAAGCGAGAATTCCCAGAACGAAAACGAGCCGCATTCTCCGGAAATCAGCCGTTAAAAAGTCGATCCGACGTTTCTTAAGTAGGCGAAAGTGCGAAACTGCCTAAGGCGGTTCTAAACACGTCGCCCTCGCCGAGTCGCCGTGGAACCGCAATCCGAATGGAAACATGCGTCCGCGACGTCCATTGTTACGTAAGAATTCGTGGCGTTAATCATGCGCGGAGGGTCGCGGGGAGACCAGTTTTGGGGTGGAGGTTATCGGAATCC
>AZBW01000376.1:0-27252 GCA_000757745.1 Steinernema scapterisci
CCCTAACCGTAATCGACAATCTTACCCGAAACCCTCTTTCACACTTTCCCGTACTATTGTGAAACTGAACCACCACCGCCCCAAACTGGTGTGACGCAATCTTAAAACCGGTTCTCCTGCGTGCAAAATATCAACAATCGCACTCTAAGAACACGTAGACTTAAGCTGGTTTTTCCGGGTCTAGACAAGCCCAAACTCACTCAAAAATCTTCAAATTGGCTCCAGATTTCGGGTCCAGCAAAAAGACGAAAATCCATAAACGGATCGTGAATCAAGGAAAAGAGGATCGCCTCAATCTCCACGAAACGTGCAATATCCGAACGGATTCCCCAAAGATATGCTCGCGGCAACCGGTCGCGGACGTGCGCAACGTGGACGTCGCGCCGTGACCATCTTAAGGGACGACGCGCATAGGGAGCACCTAACTCCATCCGCCCACCTTCGCTGTTTTCCGGTTTCGGCTTCGGTCTTTTCTCCTCCTCATGTGTGTAGGTGTTGTATTCATTCACGCACACGTCAGCTAACCCAATTCAGTCGGGGTTTGTTCTTAGCGCTTTCTCAACGATCTCACTTGTCTTAAAAGACGACTGTCGACTCCGACGGGCACTTCTCCCCTCATCGTCTGAGCGGGAGAGAGAGAGGATTAACGGGCCTATCGCCGTGGCCGTTGAGTTGACTAATGGCTCTGGGCCCGGCGCAAGCGGCTTAGGCCTGCCCGCCTGTAGCGGGAGACCAGCGGACCAGCGGGCACTCTCTTGACCTGGGGGAAGACGTGGCCGCCGGCAGCGAACGTGCGTCGCGCGAGGAGTTCGGCGCGATTATTCCACTGTTTATGTGCGCGTGCGCGGAGAAGTTGTTTATCGACGTGCAGGGGAGAGGAAGGAGGCAGTTTTGGGGGAGGTCCTGGGGAGGGAACGCCGTCTGCTGCTGGCTGGCCACTTTGGGCTCACAACGGGGCTAGATTTGCGATTTATTCTTTTGTTTAAGGGCGGTGGTGCAGGCTGCATTGTCCACCGATCTACTTTTCGGGGTTTTGGGAGCTTTGCTGCAGGCGATGTTGCATGCTTTATAGGCGATGGGTGCATGTGGTGCAGGCTGCATGGCTAATAATAACGTTTTTCGATGCGCCTTTCAGCTTCTGAAACTTCGGAATTTGTGCAGTGGTGCAGGTGGTGCAGGCTGCATTGACTACAGATCTGCTTTTGGAGGTTTTGGGAGCTCGGCTGCAGGCGATTTCGCATGCTTAGTAGATGATGGGTGCGTTGGTGTGCAGGCTGCATGACTAACAATGTTTGATGCGTCTTTCAACTTTCAAAACTTCGTAATTCGAATAATGGGTTGATTTGGGCTATTTCGAGTGCTGCTGACGGTACAGGCAGGCAGGCTTTAGGCTGTCAAGTGCAGGCTGCTTGTTGCCTCCCGCTTTTGTGACTTCTCCCAGAACCCGTAAATACCCACTTTTTGTAGCGTGAAAATTAGGTAATTGGGTCAATGTTTACCAAGCTCATCGACCTTTCCTAAGACGTGCAGATCATAGAATTTGCGCGCTCTGTGAATCATCATTTCAGCCTTTCAATCGCGTTTTCATGCCCGCGTATTCCCCATTTCCTTATATAATTCCTGCCCACTAAAAACCCCATTTTTTCAGATGAGGTGCGCACTCCTATTAGCGCTGTTCGCCCTGGGCGTCAGCGCCGACTTGTTCACATCGATCGCCGATCTGCAGAAGCTTCTCACCGCTGAGCAAGACATTCCTGGCATCATCGAGCAGTATATCAGCCTGGAGAAGCAGCGTATTTCGGAGCTTCAAAAGTAAGGCTTGGAAACCTGCCAAGCAGACCTAATTTGACGTCTTAGGTTTGTGGAGAAGTACGAAGAAAGCAACGAACGTCTGCTGAAGAACGGAATCAAGGAGGTGACGAATCCCATCAACGCTTTCCGGCTTATCAAGGAGATGACATCGACTTGGAAGGAGGTTGAGCACAAGATGCGCAACAACAACGCCGACTTCTTCATCCAGAACTTCACCAAGACCAGGACTGCCGCTTATCCTACTGCTGTAAGCTCCTAGAAGCTTCGCTTCATTCACTGATCTTGTTTTTGATTTCAGGAAGACTTGACCGGAGCCGCCATCGGCCTCCTCCGCCTCCAGGACACCTACCGCCTTGACACCTCCGAGCTCGCCAGCGGCAAGATCCGCAACATCCAATACAGCCGTCCTTTCACCGCCCACGACTGCTTCGAGATCGCCCGGGCTGCCTACAACGCTGAGGACTACTACCACACGATTCTCTGGATGGAAGAGGCCAAGCGACTTGTCGAGAAGGAGGAGAACCCAACTGCCAACATGGAAGACATCCTCGAATACCTCGGATTCTCTCTCTACAAGCAAGGAAACCTGAAGCACGCGCTCAAGTACACTGAGGAGTTGTATGCTATGGGTAGGTCTGGATTCTGGGATTCTGGGCGTAATTTGGGCTTTTTTAGCTCCCAAGCACCCCCGCGCCAAGGGAAACGTGAAGTGGTATGAGGATCTGCTCGCCGAAGAGGGAGTCCGCCGATCGGAGATGCGCAAGAATCTGCCCCCTGTGGTCAACATCCGTCCTACTGAGGCTCTGGAGAACACCGAGAGGGATATCTATGAGGCCCTGTGCAGAAATGAGGTCCCCGTGGTAAGCTGAAACCCGCTTCAAAGCTTTTAGCTCAATCTGACCTTTTCCAGAGTCCCAAGGACACCTCGAAGCTCTACTGCTACTACAAACGTGACCGTCCCTTCCTGATCCTGGCCCCCTTCAAGGTTGAGATCCTCCGTTTCAACCCTCTGGCCGTCCTCTTCAAGAACGTCATGAACGACGAGGAAATCGAAACCATCCAAGAGCTAGCGAAGCCCAAGCTTGCCCGCGCCACGGTCCAGAACTCCGTCACCGGTCAACTCGAAACTGCCTCTTACCGTATCTCCAAGTCCGCCTGGCTCAAGGAGTGGGAACATGAAGTCGTCGCTCGTGTCAACCAGCGCATCGATCTTATGACCAACCTGGAACAGGAAACTGCCGAGGAGCTCCAGATCGCCAACTACGGTATTGGAGGCCATTATGACCCTCATTTCGACTTTGCCAGGGTAGGTCTACCGTATCCCTAGAACCCTAATCATGGTCATTTTTAGAAAGAAGAGACCAAGTCTTTCGAGTCCCTGGGAACCGGAAACCGTATCGCCACTGTCCTCTTCTACGTAAGCCTGCACCAAACTTGACATTTCTGAATGACGCTGTTTCAGATGTCCCAGCCCGAGATGGGAGGCGGAACCGTGTTTACCGAGCTCAAGACCACTGTGATGCCCTCGAAATACGACGCCCTCTTCTGGTACAATCTCTACAGAAGCGGCGAAGGAGATCTCCGTACCCGCCACGCTGCCTGCCCTGTCCTCACCGGAGTCAAGGTAACTATTGAGTCCTGATCTCCAGGCCTAATTTACCCAATTTCAGTGGGTCTCCAACAAATGGATCCACGAAGCCGCCCAGGAATTCCGTCGTCCTTGTGGCCTGAAGCCCCACACCCAGGAAATGTTCGTGGGAGATCTCGGAGGTCCTAGCCCTCGTGACCATCCTAACTTCAGCTCTGTCTAAGGACTCAATTTTCCTAAAACCTGAAGACGGTCTGTGCCTTAACTACACACTAATTTATCTGCACCCACTTTTGTTGATTTTGTTTGCGGGTTCCATAAGTCATAATTATTCGATTTTCATTGTTCTGATCAGTCTTGCCTTTCTTCCCCAAGTGCCCATTATAGTATTGAAGTGCTTTTCATCTGGTATGAGAATAAATACAGTTCTAAAAACTTTTGCATTGCATTTCGAATGCAAAGAGATCCTTAAATGAAGGCGAAGGATCTTTAAAGCATTGCTTAGTCTTCTCTAACGCATCGCTTCTTGGTGTTTTTAACACATATAAGACTGCGAGCTGACGGATCTTTATCAAGAGCTGACAGCTTACTTCCTCATCATGAGCCACTTTTCGGATTTCAGTGAGAGTGATATCACTTCTTTGGTCTCCAAAGAGTATGACAGTGATGGTCTCTCTATTTCATATGAACCATATGAACCCGTCAAGTCTCAAAGTCTATGCTCCCCGGCATTCTTCCGCAAACTTTGGCCGTTTTATCGTTCCGAGAGCGACAGAGATACGGCTTCCCTATTCAATGAAAATTGCGAGAAAGACAGCTGCTCCAGTGATCAAGAAGAGTGCTCCTCAACTGAAGAAGTAGAAGAGACCGAGGAAGACTGGGTGACAGGACCCACTGAATATGAAGTCTACTGGCAGAATGCACCCATAAAATAAGGGCCTCCCAAGAAAGGAAGCGGAAGGTCTGATCCTGGACTAAACGTGGCTCCAAAGCACGTTGGGAACTGGAAGACGGTAACTGCCCTCAATCCGGAGCTTCGCAAGCAATGGAAGATTCTGAAGAGCATGCACAGAAATGACCTCGAATTGCCAATCACGCGCCTTTCGCGTGACTTTGGAGGAAAACTTTCGAGCTTGTATTTCAGGAGCTTTGATCGTCAACGTGTAAGTCAAATGTTCTATAGTTGAAGCCATTATTTCGCAACTTTAGGTTGAGGAGCTTGCGGATAATATTGAAAACCGCGGTTGGGAAGACTCCAGCAGTATTTCAGCATTCTTACCTAAAGGATATTCTTATCGCAAATGGGACAAATCAAAGACTCACAAAGACCTGCCCTTACTCATCTTTGACGGACACCACCGTTTTGAAGCTGTACAAAAGGTGCTCAAAAGAAGAGAAGCACGGGGAGAACCAGCGACAAAATTCACTGTATGGTGTGCAGTTTACAAGTATCCGACACC
This sequence comes from Steinernema scapterisci, assembly GCA_000757745.1. Taxonomy (NCBI): domain Eukaryota; kingdom Metazoa; phylum Nematoda; class Chromadorea; order Rhabditida; family Steinernematidae; genus Steinernema; species Steinernema scapterisci. The sequence goes on from AZBW01000376.1 coordinate 4,861, forward strand.
AAAACAGAGTCACCTCATTCACCTCGTGCACATGTCAAGACCTCTGGGATCTGAGCCGCTAACGTGGTTTGAGAGACTATCTGCGATTTCACGAATGCCTCAAAAGATCAAAAAAGACAAAATTTACGGACTAGATGAAGAATTTCCTGAGCTCTTTCAACAGCTTTGCAGACAAGATCAAGACTTTCTGAAGGAACACATATTGCCCCTTATGGACGTCTTTCGACTAGGTGAGTTTACTTGATTTTTGCTGTTATATCATTTTTTTCAGATGAATTTTTTCATCCAACCGATCATTTTTTGCATACTGGCAGATATTTTGATCTAAAACATCCCGAATTTTGGTGGAGGTACTTAATGGTGTGCGGTGGTCATCGCACATACCAAAGGACCGCGGACAGCACTGAATGGGTACGCAAGCTCATCTTAAAACGCATGTTGGATATACAAAAAGAATCGGAAGATGAGGTCCGTCGGATGAGATCACTCTTTACAAACCTTACCAGCGAATTGGAGTGGATGATGCCAGTTGAGCTGATTGAAAAATCAAAGAAGCTTACCGGAGAGCCAATTAGAGAGTTCTGTACTGCTTATCGTCAACTCTGTGATAAGTACCCAATTTTTAGAGACTATTTTCCGTCTGAAATTCAGGAATGTAAGTTGACATTTTAACACTGGTTTTTGAGGCTTCACATTTACTTTTAGATCTACATCGCTATTTGAAAGAATGTGGCGGTGATCTTCAAATATTTGTTTGTCGTTTTATGTCTTCATGTGCTGAAAGCTACTTTTTGGAAACAGTGAAATCTTTGACAACTAAAGTGGAAGACATGTCCTTGAGTCGTATGTTTTTCTATCTTAAACAGCTTTAAAACTTTTATCATTTTTAGAACTTGGTTGTCAGTTTGCTGAGCATTAGCAGGAAGATGTCTGAGGCAAAGAGGAAAAGCGAGAAAAGTGTTCAATCGCCTCAGAAAGCCTTTGTCATGAACGCTTTGAATCTTCAAGAAATTCAAACTCAACTGAGAAAAGCTTGGCTTGTGATACAGTCAGGCTTTGATTCCATTGGGTACAAAGATTTGTCCTGTTTGGACAAGTGCGTATTGGTCACCTTCAATGGGCGTCTGCCTCTTGAACACGCAATGCTTCGCTGCCGTAACGATGAAATGGCATCAATTGTTCCATGTCCAGAATCAGAACAAGACGGGACACCGTCTAAGGTTGCCCACATAGTTAGATTTGAAGGCTATCGAAACGGTCGACTTGTGGACAAGAGCGAACTGCGCACATGGAGCATGAACTCTAAAGGAGTCATTCCAAGAGTCTCCACTTTCACAGAAATTTTCGACCTAATAACGACCTTTCGGTTTCCCGACAACGAAGACAATGTGGTTGTAACTCATTGTGAGGAGTTCTTCAGAAATGGAGTCATGAAGACACAAGCTTTGGCACACGAGCGCATTCATTCGGTAGTTCATGAGGATCACTTCTTGAAAACGACAGAAGCTGATTACCGGGGAAAAAGGCAATTCTGGTGGCGTCCGTTGTACGACTCGCCGGGTCGTCTTGACAGCTTTATTAATGTAGCAATCACCGTCAAACAAAGCGGCAAGAAGACTCAAGAGTTTGATGATGTGTTCTGATTTTTGTTTGGGCTTGGAATAAAGAGGTTTTGTTAAAGCGGCATTAAATGACAGAGTATACGACAGTCGCTTTCATCTTGTCCTTTATGTCTGCATAGGTGTTGGACTTCTGTCCTCAGTAGCTTCTAAGCTTGTTCTTAGGCTTTTCAGCTTAGCTTAAGGCATTCCAAGCGGTTGTGTTCCAACGCTATCATAACAGACCAATCATTAACACGATTATCCAATCATTGTCACATCAAACCGTCTCGCGATAATCACGAAAACTTGTTTCCACGCTCTTTTGTTTTCTTTATCACAAAGTGCGTATAAAAGCGAGAAGCTCTTTTGTGTTTTCGTTCCCGTGGTCATTATTCCCAGTCCCTATTGTGCTAAATCATGCAAATCTTCAGCATCTACTTCCTTCTTATTCTCCTCTTTGCATCTTCTGTGTACTCCTGTGCTCCTAATAAGCCCGAGGTTCGTGAGAATAACGGACAAGGAAACAACGGAAACACTAAAGGTGGCGGCAGTGGAGAGAAGAAGTCTTAGTTTCTGAGCTCATCTATGGTTTTACGCTTGTGCAATAAATACTGAAGCTATGGATTGAAGACAATATTAAAAAATGACAGCTTGGCTGCCAAGTAGACAAGCAGATTGTGACATGTTCAGATTAGGACGAAGCAGATGGTTAGGATCAACAGAAATAGAGCAAAGGGTCGGGGTGGACGTGATGAGGAGCGCGTCTCCAGGGCGGGAATGGTCCGCCAGGAAGTCGAGACGTCCAGACGGAGGTGCCGGGCAATTAGTAGCCAAATACAGTAATTCGGTGAATCCAGGTGGTCAGTGGGTCTCGTGAATCTTCTGTGTTCACATCTATCAAGATGCTCTGTCCGGGTCCATCGGTCACGGGGAGTAGTTGTTTCAGGGGGGAAACGGGGTCGACGATGCGCCAACAGATGAATTCGCGGCCTCCGGGGTTGCTGAGAATATCCAAGGCAAGATCTAGCAGGGCCATTTGTAGGAAGAATATCCGGTCGATAATCGAAGTAATAGCGGATGATTAAGAACTCTCAAAACCGCCACCACACGGTCGAGAGGAGAAGTAATTCGGCGCCTATTCGATGGCTTCGGGAGCTTGGAGGCAATATCAGACGTCGATGGAGAGCTGCTGGACTTAGTCTGCGTAGTATCAGTGGAGCGTAGGCGAGTAGGATCACTAGCAGCGTTGAAGGATTTTAATAGCTGGACCAAAATAGCAGGTTCCTTGGCTGTGGATAATAGGACAGCGAGGCAGTGAGCTGATTGATCCCACTGAGCGGAACTATCCACCAGATTGGCGACGCTTTGAGAGCTTCGGAGGCTTGGGGATAGTAGCAGAAGCAGATTGAGGACAGATTTAGCCTGCTGATTTAGTCCGTTGATTGAAGCATAAGCCTGAAGTGTCTAAAGTGTCACATTTAGGTTTGCTTCTTAGTGAACGTCTACTTACCTAAGATTGAATAAAAATCTCATCACAGATTGATTAGAACATATTTCAGCCATTTGATAACAGAAATATATGGGCAACGAATGACGAAATGGCCATGCCACACTAAATTGGCAAAAGCGTGATTTTGCTGTAGGTAACAACAGTTCTCAAACGTATGCTGACAGACTTAATTTGCGATGCCATGTAATTTTTGAGTGTCTCACTCAAGCTTTTTTTTTGATCGTGAAATTTGAAACCGTGAAACGTGACTGCTTCATATGGGTACTGTTTCGGGTTACTTTTAAAGCATCCGTCACCGACTTTTCGTTTCGCTAACTTTACCGTCGCTGACTCCTCGTCGCTGACTTTGATTTCGCCAACTCTTCGGCACACCGTCCTCAGCTCTACCAAAAGATGCTCAAAGAGTAACCTAACTCAAGGAGTGGGAACATGAAGTCGTCGCTCGTGTCAACCTCCAGATCGCCAACTATGGTATTGAAGGTCATTATGACCTTCATTCCGACTTTGCCAGTGTATACCGTAACCCTAGAACCCTAAGCAATGTCTCCGTCGTGGTAAGGTTTGGTTACAGTATACCTAAGCCCAGATCTAGGTGGGTTAGGCGATAATTGGACTTTTTGACGATACGAGATATTGAATATCGAGTATCGTCGTTTTGGTCGATACTGGGCCGATACACTAGACATGTTCCTAACCCAAATTGGGGGTATTTTCGCTATAGTCGACGTGACCTTGGCTGACCTGTGGCGTTTAATGACTGTAGAAATATCACAAAAGCTTTTTTTTGACAATGCTGGAAAGATTTGGTCTTATCTAACTCAACAGTTTTGCTGAAAACCCTAGTGTCGCGTCGTATAGGTCGAGTATCGTATCGAGTATCGTCTCGAAGCATTCGGAAACTGTATCGAAATATCGAGTATCGTATCGACCTTTCAAAAATATTGTGTATCGCACAGCCCTGCTGAGTTAGGGCGTAAACGCAATCGAGTAATTTGTCGGAGGTGTCTTTGAAGTTGGAACAAGCCTTGAAGGGACTTCCCGCTGCTGGATCTCTTGCCGGCCAGCTCCTCGGCAGCATTAATGGCGCTGGGGGACCTATTGGTAATGTCGCCGAAGAAACTGTTGGCAGCGCTACTGATGCTCTTGAACCAATATCTGGCGTTGTCTAAGTTGTTGAAACTGTCGGCTGTCGGCGAGTTGTCGGCGCTGGACGTTTGCCTTTAACTAATCTGTTGACTTGTGAGAGGAAATAAGGGCATGTTAGAAGCAAAAACAATGAAATTTTGACGTAGCATTGACCTGGCTTGCCTTACGAGACCTCTTAAACTGAAATCTCCATGACGAGTGTACGAGTCAGTTGGAGTTTGAGACGACGACATATCCCATAAAAAGGACAAAGATGCTTTTTGTTGCTATGCGAATGCGTCTTAGACATTAAAATCACCCTGTCACCAAAATGTCCCAGATGAGTATTCAGTCTCTAGTCAACCCCGATGATGAGAGGCGGTTGTCTCACTGCCGTCTTTGCCTGTGCAGTCTTCTACACCTGCGACAGCAAAAGAACGTTTCTATACTCCGAAGTCAGAAACGTGATTAACGCAAAGATTGGAACGACTTTTACTGTCTCCGCCCCCAATGAATGTGCCCAAAAGGCGTTCGGACTAAACGCTACTGCTATTAGAGTCGACGTTGAGAATGGCTCAATCAAGTGCACAACTATGACAGGAATCAACTCATTTGGGGTTCTCGATAGGACTTTGACCAAAAGCAGGTTCTACCTCGCAGATATGCGAGAGAGTGACACCTGTGCGCGAGAAGTTGAACCCGGTAAGGAGCGTTTGCGTTTCATTTTCAGGCATGTTTTTCCAGCGGAAGAGGTGTTATCAAAAAGAGAAAAATGCAAATTTAATCCAAGAATTTGCCGCAACTTAACGGCTTTGGTAAGCACGCACATTGAAAACGTTAAATGAAAACTATTTTTTAGAGTCTTACCTGTGAAAAGAATTATACCGATTGTGTCAATCCATGCCCTCCATACCGCCAACTAGTCAGAAATGCAATGTGTTGTCCAGCAAACACGGTCTTTGCTTCTGGCACAGGAGAATGTCATCGGATGCTTTCAATTCCTAAAAATGTCACCATAAGTAAAGAAAGCATTTTCAAAGTTTGCGATAAGTATGATGCGCTTCCTGCAACATTGGAGGATTATGGAGTGACTGCTGTATATTGTAAGTCTTATTTTAAGTTCTTTCTCTGTTTTTAAAGCATGAAGTTTAGCTAAATTGTACGAAAACGAAACCATTGTTATTGGTTTGCATGTACCAGAAGGTGAAAATATCAATGCTGACAATTTTGAATGGATTCGTGATGGGATGGCCAACGCCTATCCCATATGGGCTGACGGATATCCAGTACGTGATGAGAAGGCCACAATGACGGTTGTCTCCCAACAGAACCGTTTATGGAAAAATGTGTCGCCCGAATGGATATTTGGACAAGAGAAAGTCAGAATCCTGTGCACAGCACCGGCCTTACCCAAGCTTAAGTTGCCATAAATACAATTGAAGTAGATGAGATTTATCTTTCGGCATTTTCACGTAGCCCACATTGTTTAACTATATGGAGCATAAATCAGTAAAAGGCGTTTGTGACCTGAAATTGACCTTTAAGGGAAGTCCGTAGATTGGGTTGAACAATAGGTTCAACAGTTTATTTGGTATCAAATTCAAGCACCCAGAAGCTCGTTTATTGGACTCCGACAGTCTCGGTAAAGTCTCCAATGAGACCACAAATAGGTCCAAGAGCGCCGGTGGCACTGCCGATGGGTCCCTTGGCGGAGTCGCCAACAGGTCCGGCTGCCCTGTTGAAAGCACCAACTACTAGGACCGGCAATTGGAAGCCCGTTCAAAATCGGTCCAAGGCTTTCGAATAGATCTGTAACCAAGAAGCCGACCACAGAAACGCCGTTGACAATACCTACGAGTCAGTCGCCCGAAAGTGGCTGTTCTCATAATTCTAACGAACCACGGCAGAGACGGAAAGGAGCGAGAGAAGGGCGATGGCCTTAAAGCTCATGTTGCAGGAGCTGGGGTCAATTGATGCTCAAGAGTTTCGCTTTTATGTAGCCTAACGTCCACCGTGATTTTCAGTTGAAATTCCTGTTAGTTCGTTCTTAAACGCCACGCGTCCGAATGACTCCGAGTGGTCTGTTTACTGACTCAAGTATCTATCCATGATAGCAAGGCGCACAAGTGAGGTAATAAGGATACTGAGTAACACAGAACTGGCCACAACAGTAAGGCTGCCAGTTGTAAGTGTAGCAAGGGTTGAAATTGCAGTGACGCCACTCAGATCTCTTGGGGTAGTAGTTGGAAGTTCGAGTTTGGGTTCCACAGCCTCCGCAGATGTACTGGCACATGCTTCAGGGTCCCCAGAAAAGAAGGGGACGGGGAGTAGATTGGGGTCGAGTCGTGGGTGCTAAAGTTGCAGATTTTGAGTTTAGGAAGGTTAGGGTTTTGAGTACCGCGCGTGGTCGTGGTGGGCGTGGTGGTTGTGGCCGTTGTCGTTGGTAAGGCCGTTGTTGTTGTCGTGGTGGTTGTGGTTGTTGCCCCAGTTGCTGTCGTTGGTTTGACCGTAGTTTTGGGCTGAGGACTTGTGACTGGAGGATCTAAAAGACTCTCAGGAAGACTAAACCTTGACGAATTTAAACCTACCCGTCTGTGGCTCGGTTGTCCTAACCGTGGAAGGTTCCTGGGTCGTAGCTGTTGCACTCTCTGGCGCCTTGGTCGTGGATTGCTGGACTGCAAATGACCCGCTTAACTTCACCTAGAGATTCATGAACCAACCTTCTCTGTAACGCAAAGAGAACCCATAATTAGGATTCCGTGGCCGGAAAATGACGTAGACCCTTCTAGTGTTACTGACGAGAACAACCGGTTCCTCGGATTTCTTGGGACAAAACCTTAAGAACTCATAAAGGACCTGATGGGTGTCTAAGGCTCTCACCTAGCTCCAGCGGTTTCCTTCTCATCCTTGTACTTGATCTCTACGTAGCTGTCCTCACACGCGTTGTTGTGATTGCCTCCTCCGAATTTCGCCCAATCCAGGATGATCTCGACTTGCGAGCGGACCTAAGATCCTTCAATCTCTGACCCTGCTTTGCTAGCTGAACTCACCAAGATCATGTAATTACAGTCAATCTCAGCCGTGACACTTATAGTTCTATAGTTGAGCGAATAGGGCAGGAACGTTTTTCCACAAACATTTTCGTTTGAAGGCGCCTTATAGTCACAAAGCTGGTCCCCGAGACCATCTGGACAACGGCAAACGGAGCAGTTTTTGGGGTCCGTATAGCCGCCGTTCTTGCAGGGAAGCTTTTCGGGACAGACAGAATCTAAACATGCCTCTCGTAAAAGAGATCTTAGTAAAAGTAGTCCTACCGCCGTACATGACATTCACTTCCTTGACGTCTGTGAATGCGAGTTGACTTCGCTGACCCATGGTTTGAGCGAAATAGGAGTTCTTCGGCAACATGGTGGGCAGGTTACGGTTGATTGGAAAGCCCTGAATTGGGGTTTCAGGAGCTTCATGCTACAGAGAGCTCACTTGACGCCCGTAATGCATGACGGAACCCAGATCATAAGGAATTCCTCTGGTTGAAGCCTTGTAGAAGGACTCGGGAGGCAGGTAATTGTACTGCATGTTCCTCTGGATGTTGTCCCAGAAGATGTTGACGTAGTCATAAGCATCAGGACGGGCTTGGGTGTGGAACAGTCCTAGAGTGTGCCCGATCTCGTGTGCCACGATGGCTGGCTTTCGGCAGCCAGATCCGATGGAGATACGGTTGGAGGTTGGACGCTTGCCTAGGGGTGAGTTACAGCTAAATGAGAGCTTTTGGAGCCTGTGGGAGAGTGGTTAGTCTACCCTCCGCCATTGTAGAAGACAATCCCGCCGTTACTGTGGTCAGAGCCTTCCTGGAATTGAAGGCAAGTGGCTTCTTCCCAGAGAGCGATTCCTCGGCGGATAGCTTCGGCTCCTTCTAAAACCCAGCTTTAGAATCTTAGCCTGTGTAAGATTACCATCAGGAAGTCTCTGGCTGTCCACAGACCACACGATTGGGAACTTCGTCCATAGGTCGACGGTCATACTGTAGAGACGGTTTGGGATAGGACGGCCTTCTTTCACAGCTAGCTTGATCTCAAAATCCGTAAACGTTCCTCAATTTTTAGATTGAAAACGTAGGCTTGCTTACTCCACAAGAGCGTCCAGCATCTCTTCAGACAAAACCAGGTCGCCTTGGTAGAGGAATGGGTTCATTTCAGGGTTTGTGGCGTTCAGGTCCCAATCCAAGTCTTCGAACTTGACCAAGTGAGTCTAGAAGAGCAGTTAAGATCAAATAGTTGACTTAGGATCCCCCACCTTCTCGAAGCCAATCAAGTTCTGAAAGATCTCCATGATCCGATTCATGGAATGGACATATTTCTGGACCGGAACGCCATGAAACGTTGTCTCTCCCTGGGGAATCAAGTCGTGAAACCGAGCCTAAGACCTCATGCAAGCCAAGAACATATTAGGACACTCCTACCGACTGAGAGCAGCCAATCCAAGTCAGGAAGAACAGCAAAAGAAGCATTACTGGAAACCAACTGATACGATTTCGCCGCCACAAGGCAGTTTTGTAGTGTCAGTCCGCATTCACACATTCAGCCACGTTTCTTATCAGGCACGTGCAAAACCTCAAACCGGAAATTTGGCTTGCAAGCAGTATGTTCTTATCTGTGCAAACCCAAAAAAATATCTCAAGATGTTAAAAATGGTCTTATCTTGTTTGTCTTCTGCAGCGTCCTCATGTGACCACCATTTAACCAAAAAAATGGCCTTTGATGTTGACAGTGTGAAACAGGAGTTAGATTGTGACAACCGTCTTATTTCTGGCAACCGACACAAAATATTACCTGGCTCCAAGACCTATGGCGACGTTTCCAAGAGCGCCAGAGATGGGTCCCAGAGTACTCTTAGAGCTGCCGATGGCTCCCTTAGCGGTATCTCCAGCAGGCCCGTTTACGGCGCCGAGGAGTTGACCAACGGAGCCGACGATGTGGCCAAGAATCGGTCCTCAGAGGTCTGTCCGATGACCTGAAGCAGACCTCCGGCAATGGGAACACTGCCTTGAGTACCTCCAATACCTTAGGCGTCTCGGTCACTCATCTGGAAAACTCAGTTGGGAACCGCTACAGTAACCCGATCTCACCACGACAGAGACGAGGAGAACGGAGAGGAGAATGACGACCTTTGTGTTCATTTTGTCGAACCTAAAATCCTTAAGTTCCCAAAATACACCAACAGCTAAAGTCCAGTTGTCAGCTAAAGCTCCTTTTGGAACTCGACTTTGACCAGTTTGCTATTTCCTCCGTTCCTTTCCCCCTATGCAAACCTGAACTAATCCATCCATAATTCGAGAAACCGGTTTGCCAAGTTTCGCAAACCATATTGTAAACAACGTTCGAGATCATCAAGGTCATCTGCATATTACCCCACCCAAGTTTAAACTGTTTTATGGTTAGCAACCTTGAGAGCTCTGCCATATAAGCGGCCTATCACAACCATCTCCAAACCATTCCACCATTGGCATGCGGGTGCTCTCGCTGTTCCTGGTGGTCTTCGTCTTGGACACCTGGGCTGACTCCGGGACCGGCACAAAGCTCTACCCCCTCCTAGTTCGGGATGGACGTTTCCCGACTCCCAAACTCTCCAATGAGTTCGATTCCTTGAAGGGTCATCTGGATGGCCGGAAGAGTGACATAAAGCTTGAAGGACTTGGAGCAATAAATCCACATTACGACAAGGTGTGTACTAATTTGGGCGTATTTGAATTTAATTCAATTTTAGGTATTTTACACTCCAGCGATGAAAACGAGCGCTGATTACGGGAAGTACCTAAGGAACCCAAATGACCAAGCCGCCAAGGATGCCATAGAACAGGATTGCCGTGAGCTAGATCCATGTCATCTAGTTTCGGTTGGTCCGGTTTTGTAGCACTCATAAAACTCATTCTTAGATCAACTGGCATGACTTCATTCAAGGCAAAAACAGGAAGGAGATTACCGAGGCCACGTTTGTTGATGCTGTTTCCACTTTTGAGACGATTCGCTATAAATTAAACCTTTGGACTGGATTAATGGTAAGTGTATCTAAGAAGCTCAAACTTAAATAGTCCTATAACATGCTTAAATTTTATAATTTTTTTAGGCTGTAAGCTGCGGTTTCTGCACCAACTACGGCGACAAGTATTACATAGCTATCAGAGAAATGAACTCACAAATAGACTACATTAACAGACTCCAACAATCAGATATTGCTTATGACGACAAAAGCATATATTCAGCATTCTGCTAAGATGTCATTTATACTCAATAAAATTATTTATGCCGTCAATTTTGCACTAACACAACATTAGTTCGCATTAACAGTCTTACTCAGGCTTCAGGCGTCCGACAGTACTCTTGAAGACAACTATAATCGGTCAAGTGGCGCCGTCCACTGCACCCACGGCATCAGCAGCCACCGTCCACGGCTTCAAGAGGAATGCTGGACAACTTGAAGAATACCTCGGACAGCCAAACCAATCATACCGCCGGCATTTCTGGGCTTTCCATTGTTTGACAGCAGGCCCGTCGACGCCTTTAAGAGAAACTATTGTGGTGTAGGATAGGAAGTCCGCTGACGACCTAACTGCCAGGTCGACTATAAGAATACTGACTATGATACCGCAATTGCTCAAAATCGTTCAATTTCAATTGAAGAGTTTATTAACGACAAAAAGATCGCTTTCTCAATCGACCAATTGAAGTAAACTTTGCTCGGGTAGCTGAGCTTACATCGCAATTTCTCGGAAGTTCGAAAAGTCGCTTTGCCTAAACCAAAATCTCAGAAGAAGTGGCTAATAGAGACTATGGAAAAGCATAATTTCAACTCAACTTACATAATTATTTGCCAGGTGCGTTGTGGATTACTTGCCGAATACAGCAGGGCGATGACTGAAACAACTAAAATGTTAAAAGCCAATTTGGGTTTTTGGTTTCTTACTTTTTATATCGGCATTGAGCGAGGCTTGCGAAGTTCCGTCAGCTCTTCTTCTACCATTTACATCGTTCCAGTTGGAATCGTGTGTGAACCTAAAAATTGCATTTTGAACACGTTATTTTTAGCATATTTAAGGATTGGAACTCAGCACCTTTATAGACTTAAACTTACTTTCTAAATCGTGGAGAGCTACGTTTCCATGACGCTGTTGTGTTGGGAGCCCTTTTAATCGTTCTAAACCAAAATTTAGTATAGTGCAGACTACTCCACGACTCCAGACCCCCGCGCCTTGTCCTGCCTAGCAGTCCCGCATGACTTAACGGCACAAGCACCAAACACCGCTCGTTACCTTTAAAGAGAGCTACAACGAGCTTCTCCTCCTACTTACCTTCCTAAGTCTTCTTGGTTGTTGATTGAGGACGGTTTGGGCTGGCATACATCGGTTGGTCGATGACGAGTTTCGGAACCTTTGGTTACCTCGGCTCGACACAGTTATAGCGCTAGTAGCTAGTATGCGCCAGTACTATAAGCTCCTAAAACCAACAAAAGAGGTTAAAAATGAGGTCAAGCAATCTTACCATCTAAAACCAGAGCGTTGAAAAAGTCGGGGGATTGGGAGGTGCCTATATCGACTTGACCAACGTCTCAAAGTGGGTCGCTGGGCGCCCCTATCAATCTAAACTATCAAAGAGATAACGATTCTCTAGTTAAGCGACTTACGTATTTTTGTATACACCTCTCATCAGTAGTCGATGGTTAAAATTGATTTAATTACCTGAAAACAGACAGAACTTTTAGTTAAGAACGCGATGACAGCGGATAAACAAGGAAAGCGCGCGGCTGCCGGCTAGCTGGCGAGGGGAAGGAATCGATATGGACTCAGGTGGCCGGCCGCTTGCTCGAGCGAGCGAGCGACAGCGCATACGCACAGGCCTTAATTAAAGAGGTTGTTTATCGGGTGGCCAGACGGGATTAGCTTATGGATTTGAGAAGCCGCTAATTGGAATCAGTCTACAGACGTTTGTTAGGGTCGGAATGTGTTGGTTCCTCTGTAAATGGTCCTGTTCTGTCTAGCCTTGTGCCAAGATTCAAGTTTCAAGGAACTAAAGGGCATTTGATCCTCGGCTTTGTGGCTTGAAACCTCTTGGGTGCTATGGCCAGCGCCTCCGGACCGATAGGATCTGTCGCCAAGAATGTGGAAATGCCGCCGAAGCTCTATTTAGAAGTCGACTTTGACCAGTTTGTTATTCTCCCCGTTCCTTTCCCTTTCTTCAAACCCGAACTGACCCATCCATTATTCGGAGAAACCGGTTAGGCACGTTTTGCAAGCCTAAAGGTAAACAACGTTCGGGAGCATCAAGGTTATCCACATATCACCCCACCCAGGTTTAAACTGCTCTATGGCCAGCAACCTTGAGATCTTAAAACTATAAAAGCGGCCTATCACAAACACCTAACCATTCTACCCTTTGGTATGCGGCTACTCTCGGGGCTCTTCTTGGTCCTCGTCGTTGACGCCTGGACTGAGTCCAGGACTGGCACAGATCTCTATCATCGTTTGGACCGTCATGGACGTTATCCGGCTCCCAAGCTTCAAGATGGCTCTGATCCCTTCAGCGACCGTCTCGACCTGGAATCCAGCCTGAACCTTGAGACGGAAACCGGCCTTAATCGTGAGATGGGCAGTTCAGGACTTGGCGGAATGAACCCCAAGTTTAAGGAGGTATGTAGTAATCAATCGGAGCCTAACTTTGGGAGTTTCCTTAGATGATTGACACCCCAGCCAGGAAGATCATCAACGATTACCTATTCTACGAGAAGAACACCAACAACCAGACGGCCAAGGAAGTCGTGGAGCAGGAATGCACTTCTGTGGGTCCGTGTCAACTGATTGGGGTCAACTGGCACACTTTCATCGAAGACAAGAACGAGAAGGAGATCATCGAGGCTACATTTGGGGACACTCTTCCTGACTTCAACTCGGTCAAATACAACTTGGAACTGGTGTCTATTGACTTGGTAAGCTACCCTTCAACATCCCTTTTATGGGTCTATCTGGACCCGAATCAGAGCTACCCACTGACTCCCCATAGCTACGTCTTTACTCCCTCTTTTAGCTGAAAATCTGCTCCTTCTGTGGCAACGACGACCCGAACAACAAAGAGTTCCAGGCTGCTGTGAGAGACTACTATTCCCTATTCTACTACCTTGAAGGAGTCCAACGCTGTGAACCTCTTGGATCCACGCCCACGTCTGACCTTGAATCCGTCAATCCTAGATTCCGGTCGGAGCAAAGTCAGCTAGAAGCTGGGACTCTGAATCCCAAGTTCAAGAAGGCAAGTCATGACTTAGGTTGACCCCTTTAAGTTGTGATCTTAGATGGTGGACACCCCGGCAAGGAAGATAATCAACGACTACCTGGTCTACGAGAAGAACCCCCAAGACGAGGCTGCCAAGAAGGTGGTCCAACAGGATTGTGTCTCAGTTTTGCCTTGCAATCTCATCAACGTAGGCATCCTCAGTCTCAACCTTTCTATACTTGGGCATTTTAGACTATCTTTAACGTCTTCATTGACTCCAAGACTGAGCGCCAGATCATGGATGCCACCTTTGCGGACACCTTCTCTGACTTCGCCTCGGTGAGGTACAACTTGGATATTGTCTCGATTGACTTGGTAACCTTGCCAAAAAGCCTCTAAAACTAAGGATTTCAATCTTAGCTCAAAATCTGCGCCTTCTGTGGAAACAACAATCCCAATGACAAGAAGTTCCAAGCTGCCGTTAGGGATTACATGTCCATCTTCTACTATATGGAGGGGGTTCAGAAATGTGAACCAAAAACTCAGAGATTCTTAAATCCTCAGAAACAACTGTACACTAGTGTCAAAGACGATCATGGACAGCCTTTCCACCAACCTGTGGGAACTCCAAGCCAGGAAACACCAATGAGCTCTATGCGAACGGAATCTCAGGACGAGCTTGGTCTTAGAACTCAGAGCGAGTCTCGAAGTCCGGAACGGATTGAGGTTGGGCCAAGTTCGAACCATTTAGGCTAAAATGAGTTTAGGAAGACCGCCGCAACATCCAGGAGCTAAGAAACTTAGTGGACAATCAGAACCGCCAATCTCACGGATCGAACCTCTTCGATCTTCTGACTGGCCCCAGCCTCGACCAGCCCCTACCCCGAACCCCTTTCACACAGTCTCCCTCAGATCTGTCCGACCCTTTGAAGCTCTTAACTGGCATTGGCCGCCCCGGAAGTCTCTCTCAAACTGCCTTGCATCCCGCAGCTCTCAATCTTCCAAATGCTCCCAATCCCAAGTACGACAAGGTAGAGTCTCACGTCCTCATTCCTTCTCAATCCTTCCTTCCAGTTCATGAAAGGCTACACCAGAATGGTCAACGACTACCTAAGCTGGGAGAAGGACCCAAACAACCACGAGAAGCGCGAGAAAGTAGTCCAAGACTGTACCCCGGTTGCTCCTTGTCGTCTTGTCGGCGTAGGTCTCCTTTCGTCCTGAAAGCCTAAAAGCCAGTTTTAGGAACATTTCCACACGTTCATCGAAAACAAGACCCCAGAAGAGATTCTGAAGGGTACGTTAAATGACCCATCTATTAGCTATGACTTCCTGGTGTCCACGCTGACGGTCTACTCTATGTCTATGGTATGTCCGGCATTTCTACGCCAACCTTAAGCTGTGTTTCAGCTGAAACTCTGCAGTTTCTGCGTCCAGGATGACATCTCAAACACCGTTTTCACTAAATCCGTTTTGGACTACTATGAACAATACTACTACTTCACGAATTCCTCAACTAGATGCGATTCCGACATGTCTGGTAATCTAAGACAGTTGACTCTTAGCAATAATCCAGACTTTGATCAGGTTTTTGGCTTTTTTAAAACCCTGTTTTATAACTATTTTATCATTTTAGAAGGTTTTAAAGCCATCTAAGGAGATCATCAACGCCTACAAAGACTGGGTCTTGACTAACCATGGAAATAAGGACAAGAGAGACAAGTTTTATGGGAGCTGCTCCACGTCTAATCCTTGTGAACTCATGATTGTAAGGCTGTCTTTTATGGCTGTTAGTGAAAGTCTGTTCGTCATTTAGATTACCTGGGACAACTTTGTCTCAAGCAAGACACCATCCCAAATTGTTGAGGGCACCTTCAGCGAGTATAAGGACTTTAACACCGTCAGGAATCTCCTGCTTAAGATGACGGATGAGCTTGTAAGCTTTAGATCGATGTTATAACTTTCTTAGACCTTGTTTTAGGCCACTTGTTGCTTGGTCTGCAACACAGAGACTCAGGAGGTGTTGGTCGCTATGGACAGGCGTTTCTGCCTGAATGACTATCTCAAACATCTACAGGCATCTGGGCATCTTTCTGGGCTTCAGGACGATCATCTGGCCAGTCGTCCACAAGATAGTACTTCTGAAGATGAGCTGATGGAGCCTAACACTGACTTGTTCTTGGAAGATCGAGCCTTCTTTTACCTAAATAAGGCTTTGTCTGGGCATCGTTCCTTATCCGAGACTTCCCTGCCTTCCGCCGAAGACCTCCACCAAGCCGCCGAGACCATGAAGACGCATATGCATCCCCGAATCAACGTAAATCTAGCTTCCCCTAAACTTCAATTAACCTAATCTGTTCAGTCCGAGCACGAAAAGTTCCACCGCCATCTCCAGACTCTTCTCGAAGAAACCAAAACCGGCCTCAACATGCTCGAGAATACCGTAACCGATCAGAAATTTACGACCGTATGTCTCCCCCACCTAAACCTCCCCTAGATTCCTTACTTCAGCAAATCTTGAAACCCGTGAAACGCATGACCACGGCTTTGTCTCACTATCTCCGCCAACCTCAAGAATACCAGCACCGCGCTGAATTGGACCAGTCATGCAGGACCACAAAGCCTTGTAATACTCTAATGGTTAGGACTCTGTTATCTGAAGCCCGATTAACCAAAGTGTTTAGGTCCTCTACCACACTTTCCTTAAGAACCAGACCCCATCGAGCCTTATGGAGACAGCCTCATCAGAGATCTCTCCAATCTTGGCTAAGACTGCGACGAGCTTGGTAAATTCGAAAATGGGAAGTCTGAAATAACCTGAAATTTCAGATGTTCTCCTGCGCCTTCTGCGAAGACCGTGTCCACAACATCGAGCAGGCCCAGAAGACGGCAGGAGCCATCTTAACTCGCTTGGCTGGGCATGAATGATAATGATAAGAAGCTGACAAGCTAATATAATCATTATTTTTATGCAATTTTTGCGTGAATACAAAATATAAAAGCTTCATAGAGCGCCAGAGGTGCCCCCCACAGCGCCGCCGAGACTATTAGCGACTGGAGATACTAATTCCATTACTGCCTTAGAAGCTGTTGACGACTCCATCGACGGTATTCCCAATGGAGTTGACAATGGCGTTGGCGACTCCGCTGAGACCGTCCAAACTACATCCAAACCACTCCGAATGGCATTGACGTTGGTGTTGGCGATTCCGTCGCCATTAGCATTGGAGATACCAATTCCACTAGCGCTTTCGAACGAACGACCACAGCGACGGCGCTATCGGACCCATTTCTGGCATTGCTGGAAACGCCGCTGGAGCCCAGTAATTTTAAGTGGTTGTAACTGTCGCCACAAATAAATCAGTTAGACCTATCCTAACTAGCAACTTCGTCTTTACGGCTCGTGACTCGACGGAGACGACTCGTCAACTTGCTTGGTAAGAGTCCAACCACTTGAAATCTGACTTAAGAATTGTAGCTGATGACTTGTATTGGGTGCGACAAGTACTTGGAAGATAAGAAAGCCTCGGATGGATTTGTGAGTGCCAGCAAGATTGTCCACTATCTGAAAAAGACGTTGCTGCACTAATTGGCATTTGTCCGCTATCAGAATAATGTCAACTTTGCTCCCGACATTAGACTGTTCAATTCTGTTAAATTTAGCTGTTTACAATGATGAATTTCAAGCTCAAGAATATTTTTGACCAATTTACTCATCAAAATGTCCCATAAAAGAGAATTGGTTCGACAGATTTAATTGTGGTATTTACTATCAACCCATCATTCCTTTTATGGGAGGGCCAACAACAGGAATTTCACCCATTCTTTGTTCCATGCTTTCTTTAAGAGTTTTTCCCACGACGCCTCCGTTTTTCAGGACGCCTCCGTTCAAGTGAAGATCGTTGACGACTCCGCCGTCACCCATCTAAAAACAACATTTAGCTTTTGCTACCGTAATCCAAACCTACCACGGCGGAAACGAGGAGAAGAGAACGATGGTCTTGGAGTTCATGTTGCTAGAGCTGGAGTCAGTTGATGCTGGAGAGTTCCTGGGCCTCGCTTTTATGCAGTCAGGTTTGGTGCGGTATAGACGCGCCCGCCTACAACTTGATTCTGAATTCCTGTTTTGGATCTGTGCCACGTATGCAACGCATATATATTGCCGTCTGCCACATTTTGGAGGATATTCGCCACGTATCAATATGAATAATCCTGTTTTCCCAGAAGAACCCGACAAAAGCGATGTCGCCACGCATGGATCTATGGCAAATGCGGAAGGAGACAAATACGGAAGTGAACAAATGGCATTTTGGGTCGCCTGGCTAGGCATCACTGATACTCACACGCATCTGACAAGGTACCAAGATGCCCAGACAGACTGGTCGTTAGCTCTGCGAGGGTTTACCCGTTACCCCAGAACATGCAGTTTCAGCAAAAAGGAACTCCAAGACCATAACTCTCGTTTACCTTCTCCTTGTCTCCGCCGTAGCGGATTTGAACTACGGTATCGACTCTGATCCGGCATTTACGGATAGGCGATGGACTCGGAGGAATCGCCAACGATCTACCCATTCAGGTGGTTGGACAGACCGCCGAAGGACTGTCTATCCTTGGCCCAGTTCTCGGGAACGTCGAAAGCCGTCGTCGTCGGCTGCCGGAACTGCCGTTTGTGCCGCCAAGGGAGCCGTCGGTAGTGCGACCGGCGCTTTTGGACCCATCTCTGGCATCTGGAGAACCTAATGGCTACTTTGTCTACAACCTAAATTTTGGTCTATCGCTTTAGAATTTACTTTTTATCGATTATTCTCATAAAGAACGACTCAGATTTTCACCTTGATTTTGACCACTTCAGCTGTGTCAATAGCGTTTTTCAAAACTGGTTTAAAAAATTCGGAACCATCCACATCAGCAACGCCGAAGTCCACCAAGGTCAAATTTGTCAACTTCGCGTAGCGTCTGGTTCAGCCTTGCGTTGTGTGAAACCGTTTAGCAGTCATTGACCTTGAAGCCAAACTCAATTTAATCGCTGTTCCAAGGACGGTTTTTCAGTTCGCCGCCATGCGTTTGCTCCCGGTTGCTCTTCTCTTTGTTTGTGCTCTGGGTTCCTATGCAGGACTTTCATCTATTCAACCTGGGAGACAGGTCTTAAACAATCGCCTCCTTGAAAACCTGGCCGAGGAAGACATTTGGGGAGCCGATGGCTTCAATCCCAAGTTTGTTGAGGTTAGAATCTCAGCTGGATATTCAGTTTTCAAGATGTGTTTCAGAGGATAATCTTCCCGGAAGAAGAGATCAACGCTTTGTTCACAAAGCATAGGAACGACCCCGAGAACGTACTTTCTGAGGCTCGATTTAGAACCAGTTGCGAGACCGTTAAACCCTGCGCTCTCTTAAAGGTGAGTCTCAGTCTCTAGTGTTTATAACTAAACCTGAAAGTTTTAGGTTTTCTGGGAGGAGTTTGTCAAAGGCAAGTCGGCGGCTGAGCTTGAAGAAGCCACTTTTCCAAACACCCACAACTTCACCGATGTGTTTGAGACGACTCGCCAACTTGCCCGGAGCTTGGTAAGAGTCCAACCACTACGAAAATTGACTTAAGAATTGTAGCTGATAAGTTGTATCGGGTGCGACAAGTACTTAGAAGATAAGAAAGCCTCGGATGGATTTGTGAGTGCCAGCAAGATCGTCCACTATCTGAAAAAGACGTTGCTGAACTAACTGGCATTCGTCCGCTATCAGAATGATGTCAACTTTGCTTCCGACATTAAACTGTTCAATTCTCTAAGATTTAGCTAAAGTGTTTACAATAATAAATTTCAAGCTAAGCATATTTTTGGCCAATTTACTAATCAAAATTGTTGCATAAAAGAGAATTGGTGCAACAGGTTTATTTGTGCTATTTATTATCAGCCCAACATATATTGCATGCCAGGGCCGACAACAGGAATATGTCCCACCAATAGTCCCATCTGGTCGGCGAGCTTTTGCTTGATAAATATTTCTTGAGGATTTTTTCCCACGACGCCTCCGTTTTTCAGGACGCCTCCGTTCAAGTGAAGATCGTTGACGATTCCTCCGTCACCCATCTAGAAGCAACATTTAGCTTTTGTACCGTAATCCAAACCTACCACGGCAGAAACAATGAGAAGGGAGAGGAGAGCGATGGCCTTGGAGTTCATGTTGCTGAAGCTGGAGTCAGTTGATGCTGGAGAGTTCTTGGGTCTCGCTTTTATGTAGTCAGGCTTGGTGCGGATCTGTTGGGACGCCCGCCTACAACTTGATTCTGACTTCCTGTTTCGGATGTTGTGGACCAGTGCCACGTATATTGTCGTCTGCCACATTCTGGAAGAACTTAGCTTCTCTCTATGCCAGTTCTTAAGCACTTTAAAGCGATGAAGGTAAATAGTGAGTAGAGAAGCTCTTGGACAGACAGTTTGCTACCGTAACTCACTTTGTCAAGACTTCTAAGCTAATATCGTTTTGAAATTTGCTAAGTTGGCAACTTTTTCAAGGCTCTGTTAACAATCAAAGTTCTAATCTTGTTTTCCAGACGATGACAACAAAAGCGATGTAGCCACGTTTCTCTCTCTTCCACACAGACATATGTTATTCTGATTTCAGCATACGAGAGTCTGGAAAGCAAACCGAAAGCCAAAAACCCTCGTCGATCAGTACTCCGACACCTTGACGGCGATGTCGCCACGGATGGATCTATGGCAAATGCGGAAGCGGACAAATGCCATTTTGGGTCGCTTGGCTAGCCATCAACGATACTCACACGCATTTGACAACGTAACAAGATGTCCAGACCGACTGGTCCTCAACTCGATGGTTCACCCGTGCGGTACTCCTCTTTGCAGACATTATCACTCAAGGCCTTCGCACAGCGCTTGACTAGAATGGTTACAAAAGTGCTAGAGATAGAAGAGAGAACTTTGTTTGAAACGTTCATGGTTTCATTGACAGCATTCATAGACACGAAATACAACTTGCATACAACCTTAGAAAGCCTGTTTCTTATACCGAACGTAAACCTTCTCGCCCTGGTGGATCATTCCTGACTTGATGATTCCCATCTGGACACCAAAAATTGGGGTCTGCTTGAACTCTTGGCGCATTCGGCCTTCAGGAGCGAGACGGTATTCTCGGAGCTTCTGCAGAGTAGGCAGGTTCTTTTCTCCGGTGGCTGGGTTTACGGTTGTCAGGACACATCTATAACTTCAACCTTATTTAAGAATTAGATCTTTTGCATTACCGAGTCGTGGGCTTGTAGCAAAGGAACTCCGTCTCCCCAATCTTCACTTGAAGCCACTTGTCCTCGTCATATGGTTGGACTCCCGAGACGACAATGTTGGGTCGGAAGTTGCGGGTGATGATCTTGGCGCTGTCGGGATGGGTTTCCTGGATACGTTCGTTGATGTCGTCAATGGAGGACAGGGTCAGGGCGTGGTAGGGAGCTAGATCAGCAAAGGAGATCTAAGCAATCTGTTATAACGGGTTTTGAGGGTTTCGGGCATACCGGGTCGTCCCTCTTAGGTATGGGATGATTGTTCCACCAGTTAGGCGACGGTCTGCAGTTTCTCTCTGACATCAGACCCTCCTTGAAGTACATCACCCGGCAGGGTTTATCCAAGTCCAGGTATTCCCTGATAAACTCGGCCACCTGGTCTCCGCAATCTAGACCTTCCTGGCGCAGCTTGTGGTGCAGGCTAAAGAGACTCATTAACTAAGATTTCAGGCATGTCTCCTTACGTTCCCACACGGTGGTTATCATTCCTCTCGACAAGATCCAGTTCTAACTTAAATTCTTTGCCTTCTGGAGTGGTAAAAGTCAGAACGCGGTTTTCCACGTGCACCTCAAGAAGAACCAAACGTGGCTGTGTTCGCGCTGTGTGGTGCAGGCCAGTTTCAGCGTCACATATCATAAAATATCGATCGAAGTCTTCTCCGTTAGACGCGCCGATCGGACCACAAAAGAGGGAATCGACCTGTAAAACGATAAGGATCAGCTTAAAGACAAAACCCGACGTGATGAATCCCTAAGCTGGGTTTAATATAGCTTAAAATCTT
Organism: Steinernema scapterisci; assembly: GCA_000757745.1. Lineage (NCBI taxonomy): Eukaryota > Metazoa > Nematoda > Chromadorea > Rhabditida > Steinernematidae > Steinernema > Steinernema scapterisci. Next base: position 26,418 of record AZBW01000376.1, read on the forward strand.
ACCTTATTTCCCCTGCACGACTTAACAGGATGCACAAACAACTCCTCAACCTTGCCGACTTCAACCCAAGGATAGTTCCTCTCAAAACACAGCTGCTTCAAGTACTTGTAAACAGGAATTGCGACCACAACTCCGGACAGAATAGCCAAACCTATTTTGGCCTCCTTGCGGCCGAGAATCTCTGACGCCATTGTGTTTAAATCTAAAAGAAGACAAGCTAGAAGACACACGAGGAGCGCAGGAAAGAGGACGCGAATGAATCGATTACCGAAATTTTGTGTCCGCGGCGCCCGTCGGCGTCTCCGGCGACAAAACGATAACACACCACATTGCACTTCAGATCTGTGATCTGTGATTATTGCAAGACTGAATGAAATGACTGCTATTATGGATAGAAGCGATGCTTTTGATTTTGGAAATGAGGCTTTTCTAACTTTTAGGTCAACCGAATTATTGGTGGCGACAGCCACAACCACACAGAATCATTTAGCTTCGGCAGCTCTGGCGGCGCCTCCAGCAATGCCAGAGATAGGACCAAGAGCGCCGGTCGCGCTGCCGACAGCTCCATTGACGGCACTCACGACTGGTCCGGCAGCGCAGTCAACGGTGCCAAGGACCTGGCCGACGGTGGGTCCAACGACGGGAAGTCCGCTCAGACTCGGGTCAACAGCTCCGCCACGCTTCCAAGCAAGGGTCCGACCAAAGGAAGACCATCGAGGAGTCTTCCAACGGCGCCTTTGTCGGTCATCTGAACGTGGCTTTTAGCGCTTTTAGCGCTTTAGAGGCGCTGTCGGAGGACTCGTCAACGGTCTTCCCGTGGTCGGCCCCGCGGTCG
>KN166117.1:0-11411 GCA_000757745.1 Steinernema scapterisci
AAGCGCCGAAGGCGCTGTGAACTGCAGGCTTCAACATTTAAACAGGCTTCAACCTGCAAACAGCGGGGATAGTACTATAGGGCTACTATAGCGCCTTGCTGCAAAGATCTTTTACTCTTTTGTCCGTTAACTCCGTTCTCCGTTTACTCTTTTGTCTATTTACTCTTTTGTCCGTTTACTATTTTGTCCGTTTACTCTTATGTCGTTTACTCTTCTGTCTTTGACTATTTTACTTTTACTCTTTTGTCTTTTACTCGTTAGTCTTTTACTCGTTTGACCGGACTTCGTCCCAACCACCGAGCTCAAGACACTCATTGCCGGGGATGTTGCCAGACTGAGTGAGTGTCGGTCGTTGTTGGTTCCATCGGCTTCAAGCCGGTCATCTTCGCGGTCTCGTCATTCCAGGATTAGCCGGATTTCTCGGATGTCTGCAAACAGGAGCTCACCAGTTAGGACTACCACTTCTGCTTTGCTCAACTCCCGCTCTCTCCTTTTTCGGTGACCCATTTGCCGAGTCCCCGACTCCCCTAAAACTAAGAAAGCTCAGATTTCCCAATGTTTCACATGAAATTCAAGTGTTCATTAGGTAATTCCTCCAGTATGTTCGCCAAACAGGTGTGCAAGCGTGAAAAAAGTGATCACTAACCCCCGCACAATCACAGAAAACCTAAAAGTCGCAGCCCACAATAGGTTCGTCACACCGTCGTCGTGACAGGCGTGCCCAGCTTCCGACTTTCTCAGAGTGACGCGTTTCACAACGCCACCGGAAGTTGATCAAATTAGAAGTGCAAAGATTCATTAATCATGTTTAGACGAAACAAACAAGGGGAAAGTTGTGTACGCGGGCTATTTTGGGATAGTTTCATGATCGCTCAAGTGCCGTAGCTCCGTTTTGATAGAATTGGTTTGTGGTGACCGGTCGGCATTTGCAATCGGTGGACGTTCACATCTAAAGTTTTTAAATTTTGCGTTTTTCCTAGAAGTCAAACTTTTGCTTCCGGTAGTGCCACCCAGAGATACTCCCTTCCGACTTCCGCTTCGCAGTGGGAGACCACATTAGGTAAGATTGAGTTCGAGAAACTTCTCGAAAACACCATAACAACAAAACAGATCAGACCCAAACACATGGGCTTCTATGGAACTTATACAAACTGTGTTTCGTCCGGTGATATGAGCTCAAACTTGGCTCAAACTGAGACCGCTAGGAGTGCCAGTTGTGTTTGTCCGACTGCCAGAAAACCTTCTGAAAACTTGAAAAAGACTCAGCATGGGTTCCTCAGACGACCTCAGCCCTCAAACAGGATAATGCTCCAACCTACGTTAACCTCAGAGCACGACGATCAGTTACGTTTGGGTTCTCGGTGCAGATCATCCTAGAATCAGGTCTTTTTATGCATGTCTGCTCATTTGTGTACATAGATCTGGCTTCTACTAGCACCCTGAAAGGCAGGGATACCCACAAAGCTCTAACAGAGCGAGCTGGGATTGTGGCACAATGAGACAGACTTGTCATTAGACGATTTAAGACACCTATCAAGTCGCAAAATACTAAAGACGAATTTAATGATGCCCATTTGAAAACTACACCACTTCTACCTTCACCCCCTTTACCAAGTCAATCGGCGCTATTTGAGAGAACGTGTTTGTGCACTATGTGATAAAATTGATTGCTGTTGATACTGAAATTCGACAACACGAACCGTGCAAAGTCTTTGACTGTCGTTGTTTTTCGTGACACGAATCTTGGTACGTTTTGGGTCAGCGAGCTATTAATTACTGAAAACTAATGGGGAGAGGTGCAGGCGGAAAACTGAAGTGTAAACATGGTGTTTGACATTCGAAGAAAGGCATTTATCAATGGGTATAGAAATTTGAGTCAATGTCGCTTTTTGAAGTTTTTTGTGGTGGTTTGCCGTGTGAAGTAAAGAGGACTTGTGGTGCGTTACTGGTTGTAAACCTATGGCATGTGTTCGTCGTTGCGTAGGTAAGACAGATACAGGCTGAAACCCTGATCGGGTTGTAAACTTGGTATGCATTACAAACCGGATTTGCGTTTTACTGTTGAATTGGTTGAACTCCGATGCACGTGCCAGGAACGCCATTGACCACTTGTTACAGCGGGGTTTGGCAGTATAAGCTGTTGCTCTCCTGCACCGAGTGGGACGGAAAACAAGAACGGAATTGACAATAAATGCTGTCAGGAGCACAGGGAATGGATTTGCTAAGACTTCAGAACAGTGGTGGTATGCGTCACTTTGAGAAGCCCAGATCGTGAACGCAGTTTGGCCCGACGATTCTCAACTAGTCTGGTCGCGATCAGTACAGTTTGGCCTTGGGAGGTCGATTAGCATCAATCTTGTAGTTGTCACAAGCCTTGTCGCGTTCTGTCGAATTCCTAGATTTCCCCGCCAGTGTGGCCATCTCGCCCCCCCCCGTCATGTTGACCTGGGCTATCATCTTCCCGGCTCAAGATTCTTTGCAAGCTCTTCTCCGGGAGCTCTACAGAGACCAATCACTTAGACCACCAGAGCGAAATTCTCTCCTAGTCACAATTTCCTGGCTTGCGTTACTGCGAAGAACGTCCTTCGACAGATAGACTAAGCCATGCCAGCTCTTCAAAGTCCGAAACCCTGTCCGCAGGTCAATAGACCCTTAATGTCTGTTCTCAGAATGTCTCATATGTCTTAAAACCATCCGCAGCTAACATCAACAACTTTTATTCACTCGTTTCAAACATTCAAATTGAGTTTTTTCCGATTGCAATACAAACAAACGTCTTTTATGAGATCTTGCAGTTCAAATTGAACAAGGTCGGAGTGAGTTTACACGAGTGCGGTGTGTGACCATTCGGCGGCCCACACACGTGAACAACGTTGTGACGATGATAGAGGATGAGCACAAGCTTACACTACGAGAGGGAAAGGGAAAAAAGACGTTTCTGGCATCGACACGACACCTCGTTTGGAGTGAAAAACACATGGCAGTTACCTAAAGCCCACAGACAAGAAAAGAAGACATCAGAAAACCAGCAGAAATCTGTCTCGAAGGACACCCGCTATAAGGGGATGGACAGCACAACAGTGGTACAAGCCGAGAAGGCTCTCCGTTTCTTGGATTTGGAAATGCGGGAAACGGAGTCTAATGGAGAGTAAAGCACAAAGACGACACAAGTTGGGGAAGTCGGAGTGAGAGAGAATGGGGGAGACGGAGAGTAAGAGAATTGAGAAAGTGACCTACTGCACTTTGACAATATTTACAAAATACTGAATGTGCATCACTGAGTCAGTGAGAAGTCAAATGCAATAAATAAAGAGTAAACGTCAAGCTGGGAGCGGCGTGCTTGACTATTGGGGAAGTTTTGAACTCAATCGAGTTGGCGTTATGAGGTTTCTTACTAAGAAAGTCGAGCTCAGTGTTCTGGGAGTTCTATTCTCGGAGGTCTGGCGCACTCATGCACCGCTTCATGCGGCTAGCCTGAGATTCGCTGTCGTCCTCGTTCTTAGCTGGAGGGTTGAGTTTGCTGGACAGCTGGCGCGACAACTGCGTCAGCTTGGTGCTCTGGGCGTTCGACAAGTCAGTCGAGGCTGTCTTGATGGTCTCGTCTTCAACTGACTGCACAGTGGTCTGAGTGCTCAGGGTGAGGCTCTTGTTGCTAACCTCATCGGAGCCCTTGTTCAAAGTGTCGGAGTAGGCAAATCTAGAATGGTGCGAGGTGCGATTAGAACCTGAGTCATGGGCTGAGGGAGACTTACTGGTCGTGAAGGTGACACTTCTGCATGACGTTTTCGATCTCACCGGCCACGTTGGCAATAACTCGCTTCGACCAGCGGTGTTCGTTGTTCTTGCCTTCGTCTTCCTTCTCCTCAGGCACGACAGCGTCGGCTTCGACGTCTTGGACCTTCTGAATGCTCTTTCCACGGCAGCAGTCGAAGAGTCGGAGGATCGGAGCGCGCTGGTTGGGCTTGCGGGGCAGGACGACGAAGAGGATGAGCTGAGAGACGGCCAGGATGGATCCGATTCCGTTGGGGGTCTGAAACATAATCGATTAAGGAAAATGGAAAGAAGTCGTGTTGACTTACGATCAGATACCAGTCCTTAACGAGGAGACCATAGAGGAACCACTCAGATGAGACCATGAAGTTGGCAATGCAGAGAGGGAGAGGAAGCGTCGAGGTGGCGCGGCGTCGGATGACGACTCGAAGTCCGGCGAGTGGAGCTCCGAAGTCAGCGGTGTTCAGGGTCATGCAGATGATTCCAAGGGGATGGAAGACCTTGTGGCCAAAGAAGTGGACGAGGGCGAAGAGAGTCGAGCACAGGGCGACGACAAGGAAGATCTTGATCGAGATCCAGAACTTCTTCTTGGTCATGAAGAAGTAGAAAACGGTGTAGGTGGAATATAATACCACTTGTGTGCTCGTCACGTACATCACGGTCTTGTCTTGTTTCAGGTATCCATAGGTCAGCCAGCAGCAACCTCTGAAAAAGCCATTTTTAGACCATGTCCTCATGTTTCTGTATCCTTACCCAACAACTCCCATCAAGAACGGCGCTCCACTGATTTCATTCGTGTCTTTGCGCTTCCAGATCTGTCGGCAAATCGGGCTGAAAAACAAACGTCATTAATTGTGTCGTCGATACCAATAATTCAATCGTACAGTATCCCTCCCTCTCCCCCAATCTCAATGTGTGTGTGCGTGATTGACCTACACAAAGAGACAGATCATATAAACAAGTTTACGAACTGCTTCAGGGGTTTTCCCCCCTGGAGCCCGCGTCACCATTGTACAGCGACGATCTTTCTATTTGCAGTTTTGTGGTGTAAAAATTTTTTGATGAACCCCTTAAAGATGGTTCGCTGGTCGCAAACAACTTACATTCCACAGAAGAACAGCCCGACAGTTGTGAAAAAGGCGAGAACGGAGAGAAGGTTCAGGAAGGTGAACTCGTAGAATACCTCAAAAGCCATTGTGGCTGGCGTCGGTGAACTCCTGAAACAAGTCACTATCTTCAATTCTGTCCTTGGACACTGGTCAAACACGACTTCGAACACACGCCAATTTATACCCCAAACACTAGGGCGGGCTAAATCGGGTCGATCGCGGCTAATCAAGGCAATTATGCCAAGAAAGGAAACAGATCATCGAGAATCGTGAATATTCCAGCTAATTTAAAAGGTTCACATTTGATGAGGGGTATCCCAGAAAAACAACCAAAACATTGAGTCAGCAAAGGGCGCCTGGCGGACGATGTGGGTTATGGTAAGTCGCGATGCCCTTTCTGATAAGGCTGGGAAGCGGGAGTTGAGTGGGTACGCATGTACGCAGAGTCTTGATCCCTTGCGCCAATGTCTCAGAGACGAGCTCGACCGGTCAAATGACGTCTTTGAGAGGGACTTGATCGGAGAGGTTCGTAGGGTCTGATTAGGTCCCCTTCAGGGTCTTCGGTTATGTTGAAGAGACATCACCAGAGAACCGACTTTAGCCTAGAATCAAGAATGGCAAAATCAAACGCACAAGCTAAGGGCCCGATGCCTCTGAGGGTCTCGCCGAAGCAACGATCGGTAGCGGAGCGGACTGGAACGGCGATGTTCCCGAATGACTCCCGTTGGGACAGAAAACCAAATGGCAGCAGCAGCGAACACACAAGATCATCGAAGAGAGTTAGCTGGAGAGGATAGTCTGACGAAGGCTGTGAAGGCGCTGTCAATATTATATAGAATCTGAAGACCGACGTCGCCACGGAACGATCGCCAAACAAGGGGGCGGTTCTCCTGTGCGTGTGTGTGTGAAGACGCGCACCCCCAAATCAGAGTTGTGACAAGGACGACGATGGCGACGCCAGCGGCAGCTGACTGAGATCAGCGACACTGCGCAAGACGCACGCGCCAGGTGATGCTGATGCTCACAGCACGCTGGCTGACCGAAGAGAGGAGACGCGAAAAACGGTCGGTCGAGAAAAAGGGTTTAGCGCATAATGCGTAAAACGGGCGCTAGATCAAGTGGTTCGGGGAAAACGACGTCATGACATCAGCGATCGGTGCTGCCTGCGCGTAGACCACAATAGGCAGTTTAGAGTTCATCTCCGAAAATGAGCTGAGGAGAAAATTTCGGTGGTGGCTGTGGTGTTGATGATGATCTTCGGTGTGCAGCAATAAACAAACCGTTCTCCGCGTTTAACGTCACGGAAAACAGATTTCGTTCGCCGTAAGTGGACTCGGATCACAGAAGAATGGGAATGTCATGTGGTTACAGTAGATTGTCCGGGGCGATTGCTGGAATGCTCAAAAGCTTACGTGGAGTCGGGGGTGATCGCTGGAATCTTCTTTCAATCCTGGTTTCTCAACGGTTCTCGAAGATTCCAGAATTTCTGCTTTCGCCTTCTGGGTAATTTCAGGCTCCGGACCTCAGGGGGTCTAGGTAGTTTACGTGGAGTGGGGGGTGATCGCTGGAATCAATCCTGGCTTCTCAACGGTTCTAGAAGATTCCAGACTTTCTGGTTTAGCCTCTGGGCAAGTTAGATCAAATCCCGGTTTCTTTGGATTGTTAGATTGTTCAGTTCTGGCCAAAAACCTAAGACTATCTTATGCGTAGCGTTTTTGTTAAAATTCAGGTTCTCCGAAATTCCGTCAAAATTTGTAAAATTCACATAACCCGTTTTGCTGCCTCAAAAAGCCGTTCAGCTTGCGTAAATGCTTCACGCATTGTGTAACCATCTTACCCAAAAAAATGCGGAAGAACCATTTTTTCGACTTTACAGCTTTTACGTCAAACCGAACGTGACCGAGAACGATTGAAACCTTCCTTGTCGTTCTCGGAAATTTCCTGCCTCATAAACTGGTTTGTGTTTTAAACTTATCCTGTGAGTACCATTTTGAACCTAACCTAAACGAGAATTACACCTGACGAGCATCGGCGTAGCTAGAAATTAGCGCTTGTTTACGGTTTCCCAGAAAGGGTTTTTGCTGTTTTAGTGGCTAAGGGTGGAATCGGTCGAATCGGTCGTTTGTGGGTCTGAAGGAGTTAAGATACGTTCCGTGCTCAAGACAATTTGTAATTTCAAATCAAGATTAATAAGACGACCTTTGCTCAGCGTCTGTAGCACATGGCGGAGACAATAAAAACCTGATTGATTGCTGCAAAGACTGTAGTTAACAGATAACAAGAGAGAGAGAGAGAAACGGATACAGCAAAACGTTCCTGTTCTGCTGATCTGTTTTATGCTTTTTTCTGTCTTTCCCGAAGAGCAGCACAAAGTCAAGAAATACAAACATAAACAAACTCTCCTTTTTTCCTATTATTTACGAGAAAACAGTGGAGTCGATTCAAAAGCGCGGCCAATACTCCCCTCCGCTTCCGTGCGCCCCGACCATGCCTGCCCAATCATTTTGTGATCCTATTTTTGGCCTTCTATCTTGCCAGGGACGCGCAGCACCACAACGCTTCTGTTTTCACCATGTTCACTTCACGTCTGGCCTTCTTCTCGCTACCCCGCTCATTACACGTACGAGCATGCGACGAGCACGTGGACGAAGATTACAAAACGAACTCTTGCGCGCATGCGCGATCAGCATGTCATCAGAGCTCAACTTCTTGTCCAATTCTTGGTACTTTCTGAGCGATACTGTTTGGGGAACGGGAGTAGTCGGACACAGTTATGACATCGTTTCCGACAGAGCTTTACACATTTCCGGGGTTTATTCGCAAAATTACCGAGCGAACATGTGAGAGCTTGAGTAGCTGAATTCAGGTTTTTGCGACGTCACGGGTCAACGATGTACGTAGACTGCTGGCTCGTTTTATGGGATGGAATTCAAAAACAGAGCAAAGTATACAGATTCAGGGCGAGATAATATCAAAAATCCAAAAATTTGGGTTGACAATTTTAAGGAAACATTAGAAAAAAGCTCATTCCGTAAAAACCTCAAAATATGGGTATGTCAAACTTATCTGTTCTGCAGGCGTCTCTGAAGTGCGTCTGCAATGTCTCCAAAAATCTATTAAAAGATTTAAAAATTCTAAATTGCCCAGACAGTAGTTTGGCTGTAAGAGGTTTAGGCTGAACCTGACTTTGAAGCCTAAGGCTCAGCCTAACTTAAACACAGAGTGCCCCACACCAATAAAACTGAAAATTGGCACGTAGGTGGGCTTATGAAGAACACCAACTTTCCAGAACTTTAGTAGATGATATGCAATTCCATACACTGTCTGTGGTCCAAACAAGTTGTTCCAGGATTGCGATACTGTCATCTCCCATACAAATCTCGCCACTTTATATCTAAAGCGGCAATTTTGGGACAGTTCCTTTATACCACAGACCGCATATCAGTTGATAAAACTTAAAACCCAAAAACCGACTTATTTTAGCATTGAGTAACAGAAGGGGACGTACCGGATGTTCTCCAGCTGTTTGGGTCTTTTCTAGATCCTAAATAAGCATTTCAGCAAAAACCACAAAATTTTAAACATTGAAAAATTTTGAATTTTTTGGTTGTTTTTATACTAACTTAACTCTTGATCCTGAGTCAATCTACTCAAAACTCCCACGATCAAAGTTTGAGTCTAAATGAAAAACATCAAATCACGTCAAAGATTATTCCGTCATTCTTAAGAACGAGTTTGTTTACGTAAGCAAAAAAACGTGACTGAGACTTTTTTTAACTCAGTCGAGACTCAAACGTAAATAGCAACAATTTCAGAAAATCGTTTTTTGGCGTCTTTAAACGTAAAAAAAGGCGAATTAAAAATTGAGACCAAATTGAGAGCCAAAATGACTCTCTTGGTTTGCTGTTTTTTGTTTGCTTTGTTGATACAAGCTAATAAAAAACGACATATAATCGGTTTAAATAGTGTAAACACTAATCTAAAAACAGCAAAATTGGCGCGGAAAACAACTGCAAACATTAGAAAAAAACCAGTTTTTGAGAGGCGTTTGAAAACTTATTGTTGGTTTGGTCGTCACAAATTTGAGTTAGGATTATCTTAAAAAGCGGATTCGGGAATTCCACGATTGCTTTTCTACGTCTTCTTTCGATAGGTTAAGAACATTATAATGTGGGTGAGGTAAGCGTCTTTTAAGTGTATTGACAGTGACAATGTCCTTAGGCGGTCTTTGCAAGAATGCCCTAATGAATAACGACTTAAACAACAATCTTCCTGCACTTGGGACTGCTTCCCGATTTTAGGACTAAAGACTGTTCTTAACGACTTTTTAGCACACTCAGGTTTTTAAGGAAGTATACCGAGAGTGGTTGTTGATGTCAGCAGCGGCAGGACCAATACAGATCATTCAAGTTTACCGTTGTTTACCCTCAGCGTAATCATAGATCAGCTCCCGTCCCGAAAACCCAGCATTTCAAAGCCGCGCCAGCTGCTCTAAGAAATCATCGTTCAAATCGTAAAGAACGGATTCCAGCCGCATTCTTTCTTCCTGATTCCAGTTCTTCATCCAAATCAAGGATAATCTGTTTTTCACGCGGCGGCGGTGAACTCCAGTCACAAATTCGATTGCGGTATACTGTGAACGTGCAGCCCATAATAGAAACAAGCCGGATCGGAGCTCAAATACCGTAATCCCAAACAACTGTCTCTCGTACATGATTCTTACATCTTTTTCCTGTGGTTTCCAAACCAAGACACCAAGGCAGCGAAGGATGACGATACGCTGTAACTTAAGCGTCTCAAGAACCCCCCGAAAGCTCATCAATCACTGTCTCAGGCTGCTAGACACGTTATGCTCACGTGAACAGAGCGACAAACATAATTTCGCCAAATAGGAAATCATGTTTGCTGCTTGTTTTATCGCCAATTGTTATCAAGGAAAAAATTATGCGGCGGCGCTTGACGCGCACGAGCATTTTCGCTTTTGGCCTGCACGTCACACACAAGTTGTGCGCCACCCGCTGTCAGCGGCGGCGGCCAGTGTCGCTTAGAGTCACAAAAACAGTCTCTGGCTATGTCACCGTTTTCGATGAGACATCACAGATAAGAACGGTTGCGCAGCAGCGCATCGACTCGCAATGTACCCAACGACGTAGATCGTGGATTGAGAGAAAGAGTTCGTTTCTCTTAAAACGACGTCACACCTGGAAACAGGAAGACTCAAGGAACACACTGTGAGTACATCTGGTTTTTTTCTGTCGCGTTTGGTATGCGCATATGATTTACGGGCGAGGGAAGAGACACTTTTATGGTTGTAAAAAGACCGTTTCTGCTCAATTGACTCTAAGGTTTGGTCGGAAGACAAAAACATCTAAATATAAACTTTGGCAAGTTGTTGATTCAAAAGGAAGATTGCACCAGTAAAGACAAAGTTCGTTCTCAGTGAAAGACGGAAAGAGCGTTGGCACATTTGGTGAAAAGAATAGCGAAACTCTAATAAGACTACGATATTGCTTTCGGGTGGCAGAGGCAGAAAGCGGCAGAAACCCAAACTCGGGCCGACTCGAGGACTTCTTGGGGGTGTTGTAAGCCGTTTTCAGCCAAATAGTAAAGACTTGAAATAAGAAAATGTTCTGCAACACGTTTTGACTAGATTGAAATCTTCCACTGGTTTTCAAAGTCCTTTTCAATTTAATCTTTCAGGATACAGTAACACTCGACCTGCGCGGCGTGACCCTAACGTTTGTCCTAAGCTGCAACTAGAATGACACGCAACAGTTTGTGTCCCTTGTTAGCTCACAGCGGGATTTTAATTTTAATGGTCATTTGCAGCAAGGCACCCTTTAGGATGTTTGCAGCGCAACAGCAAAATGTGGTTTTTGAACTTGTATTAGTTTCATTTTGTTCAGTAGTGTTTCAGTGTTTACTCTATCGCGTCTCCTCGGAATCATTCCCAAATTTGAAGACAGAATAAGCACTAAAACACTACTGAACAAAATGGAACTAAGACAAGTCCAAAAACCACATTTTGCTGTTGCGCAGCAAACATCCTAAAGGGTGCCTTGCAGCAAATGACTATGGAATTTAAGATCCCGCTGTGAGCTAACAACGGACACAAACTGTTTTGTGCCATTCTAGTTGCAACTTGCAACAAAGGAGAGGGCAGCCACTCTCTTAGTTCTACTTGGCCCACACGCACTATTTGTCTCCAAAAACAATCTAAAAGTCTAGTTTTAGGTCTAAATCTGCAAGTTTGGACAAACCACCTTTATTGCTAAACTGCAGCTTGAACACCACTAGAAGTTCTGTTCTCAAAACCTCTAAAACCTGGAAATCTTAAATACTAAACCACAGAAGCACAAACGATACCAGAGTGCATCCGCACCATCCATTTATAGCTGTTTACAAATTCAGTTTACGTGCCATTGCACACGAAGAAACCGGTGCGAATCGCAACAAAATGTAAATCTTGTCACAGAATTTTCGAAAAATACAGTATCAAAGAGGATAATCCTGCCCAGCGTTTTTGCTCTT
>KN166117.1:19361-33416 GCA_000757745.1 Steinernema scapterisci
AAAACTATCTTCAAATACCTGTCCAGCCTGCGCCAACCAGAAGCCAAACCGAGTAACAGACTTAACGAGCTAACCGGTGGTGGACCGACTGGACCACCAACAATTACGCAATGAAAAAGTGGAACAAACGACTTACATTCCACAGAAGAAGAGCGAAACTGTCGTGATGATCGCCGAAATTGAGAGAACATTGAGCACGGTCACACCTTCTTCGAACATTCTAAAACGCGGATTAATCAGTCGGCGGAACTTGGTCAAGATGTTGATAAACGTGAAAGACAGAATTTAAGATAGATCGAAAACAAGCGTACCCACGTGAGGGTAAAGCAACCACGAGACGGAGAAGGTGTGTCTCAAAGACAAAACGCCGTCGTCGTCACAACGTGAGTGAACCCCGTTCTTATAAGGAAGGCTTCCCCCGTCGCCCCTTCCCACCTTCTAATTCGATTGTAGGTTGGTTATCGGGTCTCCTCGATCAGAAATTACAATTACAGGTTAAAATCGAGCGATAATAATCTTTTAGACGATCACCATCATCGTCAGCGTGATAATAGTACAAAGTTCAAGCTCAAAAAACACTTCCTCAAATGAAATAAGGTGTCGCCGCTAACTCAGAGCCGAAAAAGGGCACGAGAGAGAGGCGAGGAAGGCACTGGGACTCTCCTAATTGCCGCTGGTTTGGCGCATATATACCCTCTCGGGTGTCATCAGCGGTTCCCGAGAATCAACGCACCTCAACCAGTCAACCAGTCTGTTATGGGCACCAGCTGTACTGTTGTGACGCCGCGACGACGTACCAAGTTCACTCCGTGCGAGTGAACTTGAATCAGAGGTGGTTCCTCCACACCCAGTCTCTGTTTGCCGCTCAAGGGAGTCAATTGCGCGACAACGGCGGCGGGTGAGTTCTCCGATGGAATGTTCACTCGGAAATCGCCAACGGCACAGTTCCAGTACTACAAAGCAAAAGAAGGCGCCTCACTAATGTGCAAAACAAGGGAAAATCGGAGAGGTTTAATAAAGGGAATCATTAACGGCCGATTTGACGGGACTACAGTAACCGAGCACAAAAAACTTGAGTTTTGTGGAAATTACCGTGCAGGCAAATGCGTGCAGGCGAAAAACTCAGATCACATCAAAAGAGGGTTTGCTAGAATGTTTTGGTGGCGACGATCTTTAAAGGACGCTTGCGATCAGCGGGAAGTGGGGTAGGAGGCAAGGATCGCTGATCGGAGGACGCGACCGAAACATTTCGTCATTCTCAGACGGTCGCGAAGATCGAATTTGCATAGTTCTAGAAAGGGTGCTGGGGAAGGGACGGGCTGGTCATAAAAATGGAAAATTCTAGAAAGCGGTGGGTTCGAAATCAAAATGGTCGTTTTGGGCACAAACCTGTAAATTTGTGTATGTCTGAATTTGGCACCAAACAAGATACAACTCAAGTTAAAAACTGTAAAAGTAGACCGCAGCCGAGTTTCAAATACAGCAAACTAGATGTTAAGCCACAAACCGGCGACAAGAGACCCAAATAGAAGTCCCAAGACTGACTAAGAAGCTCATTCCTGACTCAGATCTGTAAATAAGCCCATAGTCCTAAATTGAAGACTTCTGAATACAGCCAAAAAACGCCGAAAACCAGCTCAGAAAAGACAGAAGCACTACAAAAAATGACCTAAAAATATCAGCACGTCCCTTATAAAGACCCCTTATCTGCAGATCTACAGACCTTTCAAAGGTTATCATCATCCAAATCAGGTTCTAAAGTGATATCATGACTAGGTCGATCGGTTGTCAAACTAATAAAAACAGGAACGTTCAGCTTCACTAACTATCACGATCATATTTTCAATCTGACGTTTTTTTTCGTTCTTAAGAAGTCACCATTTTTCTAGAACCCAAAAGAATGTAATCAACTTCTTTGCGCTTCCGGTAACTCAAAAGCACGATTTATGGCAAACAAGGCTGAGGGGAGAAAGAAACCGGCGATCATCCGTGGATCAACAGGTAATAAAATTTTTATGTCTAGAAGCGACAGAAAACACAAATGTTACCGTAAAAAAGTAAACAGAAGACGGGGAAGTGTGGCTGGGTCTGTGTATATAAGGCGGAAGGAACGGACCCACGTGGTGTCTGAATGTTCTGTGTACTTGTCAAGGAAGGGAACTTTGGTGTGGTCCGCTCATCTTTGAGCTTTTAAAATTTAGCCAAATTTTTAGTAAAAACTAAGTTGTAAATATTTAGTAAAAACTATTTGAATATGACTTTTAGTAAAAGTCGGTTTTTCAAGTTTTTTATGACTTTTATGTACTAAGCGAATTTCGCCTTTAACAGATTTGCCCTCGAGCAAGTCAAAAACACCAAAAACTACCAGTCTAGTCTTACTAAAAATAGCTACCCCCAGGAACACCTTCCTTGTATAAGAACAAAGTTCACAAAAAGACACAAACGCAAACTGGACCCGTTTTTTAGAGGCACAGCCTAAGACCTTTTCGACGTGACTCCGAGCATTTTGAACACGCTGTCAACATTTCAGTTGCCCACGCGCTCTGCTCAGATCATCAGAGTAGAATTAACTGTTCAGAGAATCGCAGCAGGAGGTTAAACGTGCTCTTCGTCGAGTTTTTCTGTGAATCGGCAACTGATCAACGTTCTAGACTAGTCCATTGTCAAGGTGTTTATTGAGGTGGGTTGACCTCAATGCCAGAGGTGTCGGATTACGTGTTTATGATCGCTTCTCAATAGTAGGGTATATGGAGTCGCCAAATTTGGCTTTTCAAGGGGCGGAGGGGAAGGGTGATATAAACACGAAAACGTCAGTTTTTCAAGTTACAAATTTTTTAATTAAAAATTTGGTTTTTTTATCATGTAGATTAGCGACTCACCGTTCGAGAAAATAAGGAACAACGTGCATACTTGCTGCCGCCTGCCGAAACCGCCCGGACCAACGCAACAATCAACAATGAATGTGGACCAAAGACTGGCGGACGGCAAATGCTTTCGCCAATGATGTGTGGTCCTTCTCTTCAACTCATTGACGGCGAACAGAGCCCGAGAGAGCAGAATAACCAAAATATATCTTATTTGCTTCCTAGCTTTGTGTATTGTCTGTCAATCGAAGTTTTCCGTCCACCGCGATCTCCAGGAAGCGGCGTAGAAGAAGGAAAAGCTCGGAGCGTTCGGGAAACGTCAATAGAATAGACGATGGAGATGGGAAAAAGGAAGAACTTTGCTGCTGTTGCTGCTGAGGCTGCTGTTCAGTGGCAAACGCAAACAACCAACGGCTACACAAGAGGCGCGTGTGTGTGGGGGGGACGCACACGCCAAATTATTCGCAAAACAGCCGGCCGAAGTCAAAGTCGCACGCGTCCATCGATCAGCACAAAAGACATTCGACTCCCTAATAACTAGCGGTGATCAGTTTGCCCGCGGGGGAATCCCCCGGTTTCGCAAAGAGTTTCGCCGCCGCCGTCGCCGTCGGTGGCGAGGCCAATAAGATCACTCTCCCTCTCGATTCTGGGTTTAAGTAAATAATTGTCGATTCAACTTTAGCACCCAGTTTTTGGATGTTGTCTTTAACAGAGAGAGAAGAGTCCACAAGTCATCGAAGAGACCCTAAGTAACCAAACCCTGTCTGAGTCTGAGACTCTTCTGAAATATTAAGAAACCGATTTGTAATTTTTTGATTGCCAACCGAATTGTTTGCTTTGGCTGCCGTGGTACCTAATACACACTAACGAAATTCCGTACTTCGTACCCTTCGAAAAACAGCCCTACGTGTCTTTTTACTTATTATGATAAAATCACAGAAGCACTTACATTATGCTCTCGTTAACATGTCCAGTAACGCCGTCCATTATGAGGTCACAGCTGGGGTTGTCAGCTTCAACAGGGCCGATCTGAAAGGAAAACAACTGAGTGCACGAAAGACACAAAGGAAGCACGTAGCAGGAAAATCGGCCCCGTGCTCAGGACGCGGCCAGGTCTACTGGCCGAACGGTGCGACCCACTCTCACTTGGTCGCGCCACGACAGTAAGTGACAGCTACCCCTATGGCCGAACCATGGGTGAAGGTAAGATTGTGTGTGTTTGAAGACAGTCGCCGAAAGCGGGCAGTTTATATTCTTCCATTTCAGTGTGTTGGGCAGAAAATGTGACGCAGAATCACATGAACGCGGGTGATGAAGTTAGTGTCGCTTGTATGTAACCGACCTTCGTCCGTTCCAATCCAGTCGGGGACAGTTTAAGAAGGAGTGAGGAGCCGCGCAGTTAGTTCCTTTGCCATTTGTTAAACTATGTACTACGGTCAGACCTGCGCGGCGGTGGTTCGCTATGCGGACAAAGAGAAAAAAAAGAATTACTAAAGAATGTTGACAAAGAGAACCTTCAAGGATGCGGCAGTGAAAGCGATCCCCTGTTGTAAGAAAACGTTGCTTTTATTGTATCATTTGGGAAAAACAACTGTGAAACTGGATTTGGAAATATTGCAGCTGGGCAATCATGGCCTGCACCGATTTTATGAATTTTGTAAAAACGCTAAGAAGTCATAAATTCAAAATTTTAAAAACTAGGTAATGGTGGCTTAAAGGCCTAAAGAGTGAGCTGGATATTGGCCTGAACGGGTTTTAAAAATGGAAGTTGATAGGAAGATGTCTCGGGACCTTAACACTCCTTAACGGGAGAAGCCCAATGCACCCGAAGGCTACACCTAGCCTCACCGTCCATCCTTATCACTGACGTCAATAGTTCGCTCATTTTTATGGGGAGTTCCCATGACGCACAAAACGGTTTGTGCACCCTTGAGTGCAATCATTCGATTATCAATCGAGTTCGTCCACGTCAACCGATGTCTCTTGTCACACCATTTCCGTGTCATTGCCATTTCAATCCAAATCCGCAAGTCTTTTAATTCAAATTGTAATTCTGGACTTATGAAATGCTGGACGCGTATTAGGTCCGCCTGCATGATTAGGATTTCCCGCAACAGCCTGATCCTATCCCAGAAGATCAAACCACCATTTGACCACAGCGTCCTTAAAGCTCTACCGCTGCCCTCCAGCGCAGCTCCCATCGACCCACAACTGAGCTCTCCTTATGCTGCTGTCTGCGCCCTGCGTATGTGTACAAATACGAAAAACACAAGAAAACTTTTGAGTTGAACCGGTTTTTTTCGTGCGTAACCGTTGACGACAGAGCTCGCGCGCGCGCGGGGGATACGAAGAAATCGGCGAACGTTGATGTCATTGCTCGCAGAGATCATAACAAGAACGTCAGGAAGACGAAACGCTGCGCACATGTGATGGGCCGAACCAAAAAACAAGAATTTGACTGTCTGCCTGGTGGTCATTAGATCGGTTTTGTAAAAAGTGCACTTTCGCAAAAGGGGGTTTTCAGGATGATTGAGGATGTGCTGAAAAATCAAGTTCTGGACAGGGGCTGGAAAGTTGCCAAAGCTAAGGAAGAAAGATCAGCCACACAATCAGGCAAGTTGACGGCACGCGTGCAGGCGTGCAGACGTCTATTAAAAATATATTCTATATAATTAGACTTAATTCACGTATGATCGAAGCCACCTAGCTTCCCAACATGCTAAGTTTTTGTCCCTTGCAGGGAAGTCCGAAAAATTGATTTTTGACTCCCACGTAATTAGGCGTCATTAAACACCAAGGGATCAGTGTTTGTTCACAGTAACACAAACATAGTCATTTGTAAGCCGTTCGCATTACGAAACATGGTCTTCGTAGAAGTTTGTGAATCAGTAAAACCTAATTACGCTCTGTTCCCGCTTCACGGCAGAGTCTCTTTTCTGCTAAGGCGTCTCCTCCAAACGCTCATAGATCACAGAGCACAAACGAAAAGTGCAGGGTTCCCCTTGCGCTCTCTGATAAGGCAATAAAAAGAGCAGTAACGCCAAAAACAACCGAGAAAAAACACCTTTCAAAACACCTTTCAAATCTTTCAAAACAGGGCTTCCCCTTCATATCCACTTACACCCAACAAATATGGAGAACCACCAAAATTGACTCTGCTTGAGCGCCCAGACGTTTTGATATAAGAGGGCACAAAAGGAAACTAGGTGTGTGTTTGGGGAAATACCTCTGGTTAAGTGGCCTTTGTGAACCGATGGGAGGGTCTGAAAACAGCATTGAGAAAGCAAGAAAACAGGTAGGGAGTGCGATTGTACTTCCGATGCTGCTAACTGAGATATGGCTTATGACATCACCTCAAAAAAGTTTCAAGGCTTTTGGCAGACAGAGCCATTTCGGGAAGAGAATCCGTGCAGGCTTGAAGACGTCTTTTCGTCTAACGTTAAAAGTCCAACGGTATGAAGTTTGGGATACTGAAAATGTGAAATTCCCACTTTTTTCGCTGTGACCAAAATCATGATTTTATGCGGACGATTAATGGCTTATGACATCACCAGAAAAAGGATTAAAGGCGTTTGGCAGAAACACTGAAGACTGCGTAGGTGCCATTAGAACCTCGAAATGTTCCTTCAGGACGCCACTTATCTAATCCCGAGCTTCACGCAAAAATTAGGTTTGAAAAAGTCCCACAGTCACTGAAATCCAAACCCTAAGAATAGGCCTCCTATCCAAGCTCTTACATGTGATTCTGCGCCGACACACCAGATGCCGCCGTATTGTATAAAAATGCATGCTGGGATTGGGCGAAATTAGACAAAAGTAAGACCTACCTCGACTGTCCATGGATAAGGAGAGTTGTAACTGAGACCAGCGCTACAGTTACCACTGATTCCAATGTTGTTGCTTTCTTCTTCGGACGACACCATAATGATCCGTCGTCGTCCGGTCGACTTGTTCGCCACCGCCGACCAGAAACAAGATAATAAAAATTTCAGCAAACAGAGGGACATTCTGTGAACCCGGAAAAACGAGATTACGGTGAGATCAAAGCCGGTGGTGGTAGTTGTGGTGAGAAAGCACGCACGGTGAGTCAAAATAGGTATTTTTTGAACGACCACACGTTTATCACGCCAATCGTTGATCTCTCGCTCTGTTTCCTGAAAGTTTCGCCTAAACAGAGCTTGTGAGAGTGACCAGTATTTTTATTCAACGTTTTAGGTACGGTAATAAAATAGACAAGTAGGAAAAGAGGACTTCAAGTGATAACTTATTACAAGTATGACAATATCGCTTTTTGTTCGGTAGAATGAGTGTATGGTGACGGGAGGAAAGAAAAGAAGACAGAGACACGCGAACAAAAGTACCTGTATGCAGTCATTGTAGGATAGATTAGCGTGGAGAAGACAAGAGAGACAGAAACATGCGTTTCGTAGCAGAGAACAGATGATCCTACCCAACAAGGAGAGAACAATGAAGACTCGTATTTGAGACAATTGAAAATCTGAGGAACACACCCATATTCAGTCCGTTTGGTTTCGAGAAGAGACAAGATATAGTACAACAAGACAACCTATCGACCTCCGTTAACGATCTCGCTGATCCGGGCTGCAACGTCCTTCTTGCACGCCTTCTGCTTCCGTAGGAAACGGACGTATTCTTCGAAGATGATGCCGCCGTAGTACGGGATGATTGGGAAGATCTCGCGGAAGGATTTCAGTAGTTCGCCGACCTGAAAAGCAGAGTTAAGACACAGTTAAAAACGCCAATTTGCTCACCTCCTCCATGTCACTCGCAGTCAAACTCGACCGACTCAGCAAAGTGGCGCCAGCAGTATTGAACTGCTCCACAGTCATCTTCATCAACTCAGCCACAGACGGGTGATATCCATGCTGCACCATCAGCAGCTGAACGTCTCCCTTGTACGTGGGCAGAGGATGTCCCAAGTGTTGATTAACGACGCTGATTTGTCGGAGAGGCTGAGCTGGTTGTGGAGGTCCAGCCGTGCTGCATATCGAGTACAGGTTCGGATTGGAATGAGGCGGATGCCGATGAACTGCACGCCGTATCAGGTCAGCTAGCAGAATAGGAGAGTTGACAGATCGAGCAGCCAGCTCGCAGAACTTGAAATAGCAGTCTTCTTTTCCAAGTAATCCGGTTTTCTCTTCCAGCCAGCGGACGTTGTCAACATGAGGAGGGTTCTGAAAGTGAGGAAAGGTATAAACAACCTTGACGAGTCAGAGGTGACGAGTCAGAAGGTCAAAGTACAGCTGATCCAGGGGCTCTTAAAACATCAAAGAATTTAAAATGTCGCTTACCGAGTATCTCTTTGAGTCGTATGTCCGATCGTCCGCTCTGCCGCCCATCATCTCCAGCGCTCTCATTCCGATCCTGTACGCCTGGAAGAGGCGCTTGCCCACCGGTGACAAGTTCGATGTGCCCGCTTGAGAACTCGCCGTCGAGATAGGAGGAGGGACGCACACCGGCGTTGTAGACACTCCAAGAGGGCACAAACTGTATCCGACGTTCAACTGCGGTGCCGGGGATGTGCTGGGAACGTAGTAGGGCTGTTGACCAACTTGCGGAGCCATGGTCACCCTAGGAGCCATCGGGGATTGAGCGTACATCGACCTCATCACGTTTTGACCGTGTGGAGTTGAGGTGATGACGTAAGCTCCTCCGAGGAACGGACGAGTCAACGGATGCAGCGGATTCAGGTTCGGAGCGGAATGGCTGACGTGAAGAGTCCGGTTAGCACTGTCGTATTGAGGATGCTGGATCTGGGGAACTGGAGGAGGACAGTTCGGCGGCGGCACACTGACGAAATTCGGCGGAGGTCTTCGTACATCGATGATAGGTCCGACATAAGGAATCGGTGGGTTGCAGCTGATTTGCACGGAGTTGGTCGGTTCATAGCGGTACGAGTTGAATCCATCGGTGTACAGATGCTGAGGAGAGTTGGTGTTGATGGTCAGCCTCGTGTTGTCCTGGGTTCGGTCCCTTTCAGCTTCCGACAGGTCGAACCAATAATGAGCAACGTTGAAGAGAACTTCTGGGTAGACTCCATCGCCGTCAGCGGCTTTTCCGACGGCTTCGCAGGCTTGTTCCAGCAGTCCTTTCTCCTTGCACTGGTCCAAAGCGCGATTACTTTCCGAGATGGTCAATGCGTTGGCTCGCGGAAGGACAGAGAGCGCCAGCAGTGCAGCTTCATGGACAAGGCCAGGCTCGCGGCACTGACTCGCCTTGTCGGCCAGGGCGGCTACTTCTGTGGGCGTCAAGTGATTCTCCCACGTGTACCGGATAATCTCTATTGCGCTACGACCTGAAATTTAACATTTACCATTAATTCCATGACTTTGTTAATTTATCGCGTACCTATCTCAATTGCTTGCGTATGAATCCAACTGGCTTGAGTGCTGTAAGTCCTTGTGGGCCAATTCAGTTGCATCTTGTTGCTCAGCCCCAACGCATACAAGCCAATAAGGAAACTGCAGATGTGCAACTGCCTGTGAGGCCCCGCATGAGCTTGCATTCCGTTGTGGGGATTGAAGATCGCTGTGCTTTGATTGCCCCCGGCTTCATTCAGCAGCTTCTTCGATAACTCCGCCAAGAAAGTCGCCAGAGGCTCCGGGACTTGAACAGGCATGCGGACGTTCTTGTCACGCCTGTGCATCGGTGTGGGGAACGGCATCATTGGCTGGGTCGTGAAGCCGGAGCTGCTGGAGTCGCTGAAGCGGGGACTTTCATCTCGGCTCTCATGCCCTTCGTCCGTTGATCGCCGCACGCCTCGCTCTGAGTCAACCGAAGAAATGTCATCTCTGCAAATATGGTAAACTTAGGAATTTAATGGATGTCTGTAAACGTACTGCACGTCAGGCTCATTGGAACTCTGGGAGCTTCGATCCTCAGAACTAGTCGACGGAGTGGCCGCATCCGACAAACTGGCACTTGAAGGCGTAGAATGGATTGATTTCGACGTCGACGGTTGGTCCACAGATCCGCTGTATTGCTCGAACGGATGCCGAGGGCGAGTTCCGGTTTTGTGATATGTCCTAAGAGACGGAGCTTGTTCCAGGAAATAGGCTGCGTTGCATTCTTGGTTCCTGAAAATCCGATTATTCACCATAAATTCAGTATTTGCAACATACTTATACAACCGGTGCACATTCGGATCCAGCAATTTGTCCAAAATGAGCCCGAGCTTCTCCGTGGCGTCCTTGTATCGCATGAACAGACTTAGCGCAATTTCGCCTCGTAGCCTGCGGACACATTCGCACAGCATCGCGTGATCGGCCTCAGTGACGTAAAGAGGCATTCCAAGGCCTTCCAAAGCTATGAAGAATCCGAGTTCCTTGTCGGACAGCATCTTCCCGGTGGTTCCGACCACACTGAAAATGACCAGTAAACAACAATCCCTTGACACACAAATCCTTACCTGACATCCTTCGACTCGGAGAGCGTTTCCAGCAGATATTGGATCAGAGTCAGAGGCAAGACGGTGACTCGTGCTTGCTTCTTCTGTTGGCTGTTCTCCAGGATCTGAAGAGCCACAGTCCTGATGAGGCCTAGTTCCTCTGCGCCGACAGTGAAGTCACGCAGGAGTTCCACGAGAGCCGATTCCTAAAATAAGATGAAGTTAAAAAATAAAGTCAAAATCGTAAAATAAGTAATGCTAAAACAGCGGCGACAGAAAACAATGCACCGAAGCACAGGGAATTCTGCACGGGACCATTTTATGAATGTTTGCAGTAAAAGGGATCCAATGAACTACCGTAACATTGAAGCCAAATTTCCGACAAAATTACCCTTAATGGGAAGACATTTTAACAATTATCGTCCAGTCAGTCCACTCACCACCCTATTAGCTCTATAAATGCGATTCCCGTCATTTTAAAAAGGGTGACTGGCACTGAATTGCAATTATCTGCCTGAAAGGCCAATTCAGTGTTCATCTTTTCAGGTATCCATGTCAGTCCGTTCCACCGTTTTAATCCTTTTCAATTCGTTAAAAATTGACTTACATAGTAGTAGAGCTTCACTTCCAGATGCCTCGTCGCGGCGGGTCCACGAGCAGCGCTGAGGACAGCCAAAGCCAGCGAGAACGCCACCTTCCGACTATGGACATCCGTTGAGAGCACGTTTGTCAGGAAAATCGCTCGTGAAAAGAGGTGGGCAGCATGCTTTGACATCTCGATCACGTGACTTTCGGGCACGCGGAATTTGTTCGGGTGATGGTGTACTACTGCCGATGAAGATGTCGTCGGCTTTTTTCTACGCACTCGTATCGGCTGAAATGGGACATATTGATTCAGGATTTGAAACCTACCAATTTTGTGAGTCTCAAATTCCGAGTTTTACTACTTTAGGACACACCTCTTGGTTTCTAGACATTCATTTTTGCTACAATCCGTACCGGGTCTCAAATTTTTCAACGTTTCGCTTCGCCGCCTCTCCCCCTTTCTGACTACATGCCCGATTAAAAAGCCAAAGTCACCAGGCACAATGTCCCTTTTAGAAAAGGGCACCGATAGGGATTAGAGCCACTTGGAACGTCATTAATCTACTAATGTTTGAACCTTGTCTGATTTTCCGCTAGACAGCTCAAAAGCGTCAGGCACAGGAGCACCTTCCTAGCACCTTAAGTGTGAATGGTGTCGTCACCGAAAGGAGATTTGTGTGTGCGCTTTGCGGCCTCTATCCACCGCTATCCCAATGTACATTCGCGCACTTACACTTTTGCCTCCCCGAGTTCCGCCGTTGCCGCTGCCGCCACCGCCGCAGCCACTGGTCGAAGGAGAGCCGCCGTTCATGAGATCCAGTTGGACGAGGAGACTAATAGATTCCTGGTTCATTTCTTCCGCTACGCTGACCGCGAGGTTCCGTGCCTGTTGAGTATAACCGTGAGCCATCAGGGCCTCGCATGTCGCGTACTTCGCGTCCAGATCCGTAATACCCACGTTCAGTCTGTTGGCGATTTGCTCGAAATCCGCGTTTAGCAGCTTTTCCCTGAAATAGCGTGCAATGGTCGTGATGTAAGACTTGGAAATCTGACCTCTTAACTCTGGCGTCTTCCAAATTCTTAGAACACATGGGCTGGTCTTCGAGCACGATGACATTCCGACTTGGGTTATTGCGACTGGGCCGAACGTGCTTGACCGTCGAGCTGCCGCCGTGTGAACTGCCGGCTTCCCCTTGTGATCCGTCCGCTTGCAAAAGGTGTCTAGCGTGGTTGGAGTGGCGGTGCGTGACCCGGCGGTTCTTCTTGATTCCCCGACGGGAGCAGCGCGAGTGTCCATCGCTGATGCACGGCATTTCCACGTCGTATTGAATGCTAATTTCACTTGCAAACTTCTTGGCTGAGAACGTCGGTGGAAGAGAGTTTGTGGCCTGGAATCAGAAGGTATAAAACGCGTTAGCTATCTTGCCGACCCTTGCACCCAGCTCCAAAAATGGCTCGGCTGTAATTTCTCAGTTCTAATTTGCATAATCGGCGGCGCGCAAACAAAGCAGCAATAGGGCAAGGGGCCGCGATAAATTCCTCTCCTTGCACAGCGCGACTGTCGTCGCCGTCAGCCAGCCAGCCGCTTTTGTCATTACGCTGCTTTTGACGTCTTCGTCGCTCTGTTTCTCCTTCCACTGCTCAATTCACTCTTGTTCTTATTCTGCGGCAAACTAGGATTAAGCCAGGACTCCAAAACGACTCTAATCCCAGCACCACATTGTGCGCACCTGTCGCAGAATTTGTAGCTTTTTGGCGCGTTTCGAGGCATGCGCTAAGTCACCAAAGACCTGCGCCGGCAATCTATTTAAAGTACAAACGCGTCTATGCGTTAGGGCAGTCGCAATTAAAGTTGGACTAAGTGCAGAACCAAAAAAGAGAGATCCAAAAAAAGAATTAGATTAGATCTGATCAAGGGCGGCGCTATTTGCAAAATATTCTAATTGGAATTTTGGAGTCACTTCATTTTTAAATTTGACTATTTCTTGGCTCTGAATTTCCAGGTTGTTATCATCATATTTACCTTGAAATTCCCACGAAACTCCGGACATTCTCCCGCGAGGTAAGCGTTAATGTTCGTGAGACCCCATTCAATCATGCAGGCCGACAGGGCGTCGAAGAATCCAGGAAAGAAGTTGACCGAGAATCGTGCATTTTCAGGTCCGAGCCGACTTCCGGAATGATCCATTACGGTGAACATGAACCCGTTGTGTTGAATGTCCTGGTTCCGATTCAGCCTATTCACCAAATGGGAGATCGTCGTAACTGCCGTCCTGTGATACTCCGTGAGCTCGTTGAACAACTGCTCACGATCCACGTAAGTCCATTTTGGGTTCAGTGCTGCCAATCGCCACATGTTGACCACTTCGTCACACAGTGAGGCACAGTTGAACAGCGAGCTGTTGCCGTTTGCGCTTTGGAAGTGCGCCTTGCTTTGTTGGGTCAGGATCCAAAAGCCGGACTGGGTCAGTTTTGTGATGTACCACCAGTACAGGACGTGCTCGCTGGACATCAGTTCCTCGGTCACAATGTGCAGGAGGTTGATCGCGTTGGAGTCGCCGCGTTTTATGAGGTCGCTTCCGATTGAGAGCAGATTCCAGAGGCCCTCTGGGTCTTTGGACTTGAGGGATCGGTAGAGCGCTTGCCATTCTGTGATCGTGGGTGAGGGGTTGTTGCTCAGACAGTTGACGTCGCTAAAGCTGAACGATTATTTAACAAAAATTCTAGGAAAGCTACGTATTTTAGAATTCAATTTGGCAGGCTAGATCTTTAAATTAGGTCATTCCAAAACTTCATCTTGATAAAATTTTTATACTTACCAGTGAACCGTAGGTCCAGGAATGCATATCTTGGTGAGCACCTTGTGGATGTTGTCCTTGATCACCTTTCCATCCAAGCACCAAACTGCATTCTCCTGATGTCCTCCGTCAGTCGGATCCGGAGCTCCATCGGATTGATTAATATCAGAATTTGGGTTCCGGAGGTCGTCGATGAGTCCTTGCGCGATCGGGAGGTACTAAAATTATTTGATCAGATATGGCTACAATGCAGGCTGAAGTGGGATCCTTTCGGGACATTCCCACGTTCGTGAAATTGGCAGCTAAGTTTGCATTCTACAGAACTGTTTATTGTTTTGTGTTTTTTGAAGTTGGCTTTTTTACGAACCTGTCGAGGTAGAGCATTAATCAAATACTGCGA
>KN166117.1:33500-44287 GCA_000757745.1 Steinernema scapterisci
TTAAATGGGCACGAGCAGGTGCATGACACTATGCGGCACCTGAAAATGCAATTTAAGCTTGTTTACGCTGTTTTTGCGCTGCTTTACCTATCCACACTAATGTCTACTCCAAAAGAGGCTCTTCCACGAGCGTCAGACGTTTGCGTCTGTTGCTTTGGAGTAACTTCGACTGTAGCCGTGATGTGGTAACCGATTTGAAGAGCTTTTTTGACGCATCCCTCGTTGAAGAGTTGGTAGCCGTTGATGTATTCGTTTCCGCTGGCGTTTGTCAGGAAGCTAAAGAAAAGTGCATTAGTTTTTGGCAAATTGGGGATTGGGTTACAAGACAAATAAAGCGCGGGGTGGCTGACAAAAAAGCGGTTTGGCCAAAAGGTCAAAAGATGACTGTTAAAAGCGACTTGGTTTGAGGCCACTAACGACATTTCCTGAGCGTCCTTTTCAGATTGGATACAGAAACGATGCAGGCAAATGATAGGAATTCTTAGTTGTAGAGCTTTAAACCAGGTTATACGGCGAAGACCCAATAGAATTTACTAAAGCCAGATCACCTGGTCTCCCTAAAGTTGCCTTATGCCTTGTTCTGACCAATCGCGAACGGCTAATAAACGTCGACCGAGTCTCTAAACTGAGACTCTGGCTTTGACCGGATCCTTCATCAGCCTGCTTCCTGGTAGAACCCAATTTGTGACCAGGCAGCAAAATTGCAATTTTGATGTATCTGGACTAAATATGATTTGCTAGACATTTGGTCAAACCACCTGGTGTCCCTAATTTCTTCTAGACCCGTTTCTCCCGATTCGATAACGGCTTCCCATTTATCAGCCTCCCTCCCTCTGGGACCAGGCTTTGCTATGCGCACCGGTGCTTTTTAACCCAATTTACATATATTGATCTCAGGCATTGAATTTCAAGACCACCTGGTGCCCTTATATTCCCTTTTTACTTGTTTTACCCTCCTTGACTGCGATTAGTACGAAGCTAAAAATTGGCACCAAAGCGATTGAAGTCACCCGGAATGTTTAATTAGTTGAGCTCCGCGGTGAAATGTCTGTTCCAGCCAAAAGATAAGACTCTTAGCTCACCTGTACATGCGTATATCTTCGGAGTTTTGCGGGAAACACTGCCTGATAACATCAATGAAGACGTCGCTCGGGATAGGCTCTCCGCCATTCTGGGCTTCCAACTGATCGAATGACATTGATAACGCGGCCACCTTAGCGGCCATAATCCTCAGTGTTTGCGGAGCTCCGTAGCCTAAAATTGTACAGTACTAGACAAGAATCTAACAATTAGGTTTCACCATGGGAAGTCGAAGCGTGGCTATCAGCTAAGACGAGCTCGGGATGAGAGCAGTCAATAGGAAGCACTCCAGACCATCCTCGCCAGTTCTGGATTGCTGATTCACTGTCCGAAGCCAACGAAACAATGTCTTCCTCGAACATCTCCGAATCCTCATAGGTCACTCTGTCGTCATCGTCGACCTGGTCTAGTCCAGCAGCAATAGCCGCAGCGGCGGCCGCCGGTTGAAGGTGGTCTCCGTCGTCGCCATCGGCTACAGCTGCGGCGAACATGTTCTGATCCACCTGCGCCATCAACCATGCGTCATTGGGATGCTAAAACGGAGCGAATGATGAACGGAGAAGAATTCGAATTAGAGATTGTTCAGTTGGCGCCATGGTGGCGGCGCGGGAGTAAGTAAGACGATTGATAGTAAGTGAATAGATAGGTACCAGGGGCTCAAGATCCGCGGCATCCATTTGCCCGACTCGGAGAAACACGAATTCTCAGCAGCGGCGTTTTGCGTAGGAGCAGAGCAGAAGGTAGCAGCTAGCAGCAGACGTAGATTTGTCACTTTGGCATTGCAGAGCGAGGTTTTTTGGCCAAAGTTATTCTGTAACCACTTTAGGTGTTACTGTTTTAAGTAAGTAAGAATGCCGATCGCGCAACTTTGAAAAGCAGGTTTAGAGCTAATTTGAGGCACTTGAAATGCTACATTAAAAATTTGAAAAACACGCAAAAACAGTATGAACTTCTATTCATAGGCACCCAAACACACATCACAGTGTCATAGTGTATAGCTCAGCATAGTTGCCAGCCATGCAGGCTTAGTCCGTTCTATAGCAAATTTGAGTCTTAAAACTGGTTATCTAAAGCGACCTAAAAGTGTATATCGAAAACACGGTCAAAAATTGCTAAAAACATTTATGGCATGTTTTTAGGCACAAACACCCAAACTTAAAGTAAACGGTCTTCTTGTGCCGTTCACTGTGAGTCTAAAGTGCCACTGTATAAAGTTCTAAAGTCTAAAGTTCACTGTCTAAAGAATTGTGTCTGGCGAGTAAGAGGCACCCATACACGAAAACTCTAGTTTCAGAACTAGAGTTTTAGATCCCCAAGTAACCAAACTAATTATCTAAAACTGCCTAAAAATTCTAAATTTCAAAACAGTACAAACGCGCCTAAAAATCCGTCTGTCCAATCTCAGGCACCCATCCAGACACACAGTGAACGGTCTCGTCGACGCGGGCGGCTGAGTCAATGTATTGCAAATGCAGAATATGCTAATGAATTTGTTTCCATCGCATAGACAACGCGTTTTTTTCACACGTGGCTTCCGCGGTGCTGCCTTCCGACCGTTTTTTTTCTCTTTTACCCCACAACACGCAACAGTCGGAGTGCGCGAAATTAGAGAGAATAAGCGAAGGAGCAGATCGACTGTAAATCGACGTTTTTGAAAGTAGCGAGGTGAATGGCCGGTGAAAGACCTTTCACGGACACCAGCACACACACAGACGCGCACCGTCGGTCAAATGTCGTCAATTAGAGGAAATCGTTTGATTTGAAATTTAAGGCCAGTAAAAGTAGTTCTGTGTGAGTTATGGGCGCGTTTATAGGTTAGTAAACTATGTTAACAGAATAAAAAAACGATTATTAATAAAAGCACGCGAGATAAAAGCGTTCCCAAATCAGATGATTGCGTGCAGGCGACGGCGATGACGTAGCTACTACAATGATCGTCGGACAAAGGCGAGTCTCGGAACTAGGCGGTCTCGAAACGGCGTGAATAGCCCGAACACCCCACCAGCATGGACCTCGCATGCGTGTAGAGAGAGTAGTGTGCTGAACGTAGAGGAGTAGTGTCCAGTCAGTTCGGCCGCGATAACAACGGCGATTTTTAGAATGAAAGGAGGAGCCGGTGGCGGTCGCGGGCGACTCCGTGCCGACGCGTGGAAACTCCCGAGTGCGGTGGTCGATCGTGTGAGCGCCGGCCGAGAAAACGATGGGAAACAGTGTCTATCAATGGCGACCGAAATCGGTGACGGTGCCATTTACCGCAATGCCCGTGTGCCCGACCGGCGGCTGCGGCGGCGAAGGTGGCCACTGGAACGCCGGCCGGCGCGTCCTTGTCACCCGCACGAACCCAGCAGCTCTCTCTGCCTTGCAGCGTTCAATTTTAACGTCAATGTGACCCCCGACTCTTCTCCGTACATATATATTTAAATTTCGCTGATTTTCCCACGCCTTCTTTACTTCTTCTTCCGCGATTCGTCGCTTTCTATTCCATTTTGTAAAAGGCCGTCGCCGCCTTTTCGTGCCTATTGAAACACTCTAAAGTGCACTATGTACCACCACGTCGAAGTCTAACGACAAGAGCAAGAAAGTAGCGGCAAATGTTTGGAACAGCTTTGATGGTCAACCCTTCATTCCCACGGAACATTATCATCGATCGGTGAAAAGCGAAAGGAACGGGGGCGCCTAAAAGTAGACCAGTAGAGTTGTCAGAGAGTGAGGAGACGAGTCTAGCGACCGGTAGTGACCGTGCGGGAGACCTCCCAGTCGCCACAAGAGACGATCTACCTTCGTGTGCGCCGTCGTCGCCGCCGATGGATAGATAGACAAACTACCATCTCGTGCGATACCATGTGGTGCCAACGATCGATTTCCAGACTCACTCAGCAGGCAAAACGACGGGACGCGACCATCCGCGGGTCTTGGGGATAGCGTGCGAAGCGGGCAGAAGCGACGAAGCAACCGATCATCGTTTACTCGCGTGCTGCACTTGGATCCTGGAAGCGGCAGTCCTAGAGTCCGTTGGCTGTTCAACGGACCGCTGGTCGGAACAGTCGGAGACCTCTCGAAGCCTTAAGGCCTCTTGGTGTTTCAAGCAAAAACAGAGGACACGTCACCTTTGTTAGCCGACGACAGAGACAACGGCGACGGGACATTTTGGGGGTCCTTGTCTGGCCCGACGCATTTTGCTTAAGGTCGTCGCGTGGTGTGTGTGTTCTCGCTTTCGATGTGGGCGCCGTTTTGTTTGCTACGTGAAATTTGAGTCTCATTTTACGTTTCCTGGGCCGTAATCAGTTTATTCGTTTGCCCTTTGGACCTTTTAGGGTACTTTCGCAACTTCACTCAAAAACGCTTATTTTCACTGTGCATAATTCCTTAAAACTTCCGTTTTTCCGAAACTCCGAAATTGCGTTTATAATACTAATCCCAGCTGACCTTGAAAGTGCGCTTATGATTTAAATAACGCGAGGTTATTGCACTCGGAGTGCAACACACGACACGGGATTAAAACCCGTCGAGGGAAAGTTTTGACATATGGTAATGGATGTCAACGAGGACAACAGAAGCTGCTCATCAAAGGAGGAAGTGCTAAGTGACAAGGATAAATGGCGAGATCTTGAGAAGCCGGTGCAGTTCCTGGAATGGGTACTTTGGGGTTGAGAAACATTGGACGTCGGGGTCACAAATACGGGCCAAATTCCAGCTGAATCTAAGCATGAAACAACTAAAAAGCTCTTAACAAAAATGCTTCAAAATTACAAATGAAAAAATTTAAACAAAAAATTGACAAAATTTTCAAAAGTCAAAATCCACTTTGACACAATAAAATTTTGAAAAAATTGTTAAAAATCCAAATCTTGAAAAATTTAAATATAAAATGTGAACATAACTTATTAATTAATGCATAAAAACCATAGAAACTAAAAGATACGACAAAAAACCATCCTTGACCTTGTCAAACCCATAAAAAATTGTCAATAAAATATTAATTGAATGCGGCCATGTGCACAATGAACTTTGTCTCTTCATTCGACTTTGGTAAGACATTTGCCATGTCATACAAAACTGATGTGAGTCAACTCAAGGCATATAAAGATCAGAAATATGGGGGTGTGAAACTGATGCATGACGCAGCGAAGCATACAAACTCGGAATAACAATTTATAAGTCAAGATGACTTTTACTGGTTGAAATCAACTTTAAAATCTTTAAGATTTTGACCACAATTTACGCAGATATGCGTCAGCATCAAAGTGCTAAAAATTATCAAGGGCATTCACGGTCACTTAACAGCAAGAAAAAATTTAGAGACATTGTCATTGCGAGGGTTCCGCCGCCCGAAAGGCTGGAATGGAAAAAGTGCACGCGGAAAAGCCTCTGTGCCCGGCAGAACCACCCGCGATGGGTGGCACGTGGAGTCGCGGAAAAAGAGAAGAGACCCAGAAAACGGCGTCATTATGTAAACTATGCAAAATGTAAATGAGACAATCGCTGTTGCACGCTCAAATCTCGGAAGTGCCGAAAAAGCTGTAGCTGAGATTAAAGGGAAGATGGCACTATGACGCGCGTTAGGGAAATTAAGTGCAAAAAAGCAAAACCGGAAATAAAGACTAAATGTCTATAAAAGGCTGAAAATGACGTATCTGGTGCAGGCCATGTGCAACAGAACACAAGCAGAAAGCGGCACGCAACAGCCGCAGAAAGGCCAGCTTGCAAACATACACACACACACACAGACAGACACGAGGCCGAATCAAGGCCGACCCGTGATTCGGGAAGAGGGCCGACGCCCCCCTAGTGCAAGCTGGTGCTGCGCACTGCACAAGGGGAGGGTAAGCAGCTCGTCTCGCGACATCACGCCTGCACATGTCCCGATGTCCACCCCTAGCTTGTAACAGCTAACAGCAGGTCGTCACATCTCTTCCCTCTTCACTTAAGGGAAGTCGAAGAACTCGCTCTCGGAGAGATAGAAGAGCTTCCCCATCTCTTCCTCCGCCTTGCTTGTGGGAACAACGCCGGGCGAGAGATTAGGCATGCACAAAAAAGCTCTCTCTCTCTCTATGTGTGCTCGGGTTTGCCGCCATCGGGAAAGGAGGGGACGTCGCGACGACCTCCGTGACTGGCGATGGACGCCGCGAATTCACGGACGAAAGAAGGAGGCTAGAAAAAACGACTGCCTCTCTCGTGGTGGCTGTCATAAAATGTTGCGAAAGGAACGGCTGATAGAGTGAAATGAGCGACGTCATGCCGCATGGAAAAGAACGAAAGCACTTCGGGAGAAGATGTGTGGACACAAGTCTCGAGCTGACTGAGCAATATCTTTAGGATGTGCTGTTTTGGTTTGTTCTGAACAGATGAGTCAGGTTATTGGGCTTCTTCTTAGCTGCTCAGAGATTGTCGATTTTGAAACCTTGTTTTCGCTTTTTTCGCGCTTATAAAAATTTCGAAATTTATGGTCATTTTCAAAGGGGAGGATGCATTTTAATCTTATTAGAAGTGTTAATCTACTTTTCAAAGAAATTGCTTAAAAACATAAAACGTCAAAATCCAAAAAATTGTTTTTTTAGCTTTTTAACTAAAACGAAAAACTATAAAACTAGCTTATAATTGTTACCAAGAAATGCTGTATTCAGTAATTAAAGCAAAAAAGTCCGACGCTCTCTTGTTGCATGTACACGTAGGACAGCATCACTGTAATTAAACTGAAGGTTTCAATAAAGGTCACGTTTATAAACATAGAGTAAGCTCAGAATACGGAAGCTAGAGCAAATTCATGTGATTGCAGACGGTGACAACGCCAGAGTTGCATAATCAGCTGTGCTTTCCTGCACTAGTACTTTTATTCCATAAACACTTAAAAGCCACTTCTTTAAATTGTGTTCAAATTTGCTAAAATTTAGAAAAAATATTTATTACGTTTTATGTCAAAACCAACAACCACGTGCAACCTTAAACTGAAAGACGGACTTAGTCCAAAAGTGCGCTTCCACTGGGCTCAAAACAACGCCAGAACTTAACATATTTACATCTTATGTACAGTCAGAAATGATGGGCCGACGACCCTTCACTACTAAACAAAAGCTGTTCAGTGATTTGATCAAACGGAACAATCTTGAAAAGCCTCATGACTTGATAGCTTTCCAGCAGAGCGGACGCAGCTGAAATGATTCCGCTAATGCTGAGTAACACGTTCCCAAAGCGTTCTGCAAAGCACATGGTTAATGGCTTCTCTGGCTGTAATGGGTAATTACCTGGGTAATTCTCATATTTGATTGACTCGTAGAAGGCAAACAGCGCTTGAATTACGTCGTTTTTGCATTGCAGCATTCGGCGCCGGGTCTCGCTGGACATGAATTCACAGTCGTCTACTGAAAACAGTCGAGGTCAGGTTAAAACAGTTTATATATAGGTTTCATAGGCTTCCTAGAAGCGTTAATCTCTGATCTGTCGGCATGAAAAACTCATTTTTTTCAATAAGCCTTGTTATGGTCAAAACAGGAGGCTTTGGTACCTGACACGATCAACGTCAATTAATTTTTGGTTGCGGTCGTATTGCCGTAAACACGGACCAGTAAACAAATCTTTGCGAGATTTAGCTGCTCAAAGGCTTAGCGGTTTTTTGAGAATCCTTAACCAAAAGACTTGTTTGTGAAAAAATTGTGGTCGCGGCAAAGAGGTGTTTTGACAAAAAGGTAATTTGCCATAACCACATGCTCCTCGTATTTCATAAAGTTCCGCTTAGCACCGATTTGTCTGTGTTCAATTAGAAAATCCAAAAACAAGGATTTAACTGACTAAATTAGTACCAAAACAGTTATCTCAATTTTGTGAATTTGTAAGCTTACATTTTAGTGTTACTTAAGGGTTAAATCTTACCCAAGTTTGTGTGATTCCCGCACTGAAACAACAAGATCATTTTCAGCGTGACCAGTTCTTCCGGCATCAGATTCAACCTTCTCATCGGCATGGCGACGTCATCAATGCACCGATCGGTCATCTGATTGTACAGCTTCTCCTGCCGCCATCTTCGATCAGCTGACACAAATCTCTGAAATTACGTGTCTCATAAAACCCTTACAATTTAGTCTCGATTACGGTAGTTTTTTGTCAAGAGATTCTATTGACCAAAACTGATCTTTAGTCAATGTACGCAAAGGGGAGTTGGATGACCTTACCTGTGTTTCATTCGGCAATTCATCGACGTTTCGCGGCATACATGAACCGTTTGAGATCAACCAAACGTGATCGAACTTTGATTTTGCGGTGTAGTAGCCGTGTTCGAGGACTAGGTGGAATACGGAGAACCGTTTGAGCAGCTTCATACGTTCGTGGACGGGGAAGGTTGAGAATACCGGCAATTTTTGGGCCCATTCGATCATGGACTGAAGATCTATTTTGGTGACCAAGGACATGTCTGTCATGGAGACGATGCGCAGTTGGTCGAGGTAGTAGCCAGAGATCTAAAACAGAAGCTGAGTCCATTAAGGCTAGTTAGAGACATTAGGTGGTGAATCCTAAAAGTACCGTTCACATTCATATGTTCTGAATTGGGCTTGTTTGACAAAAACTTGACTTACCACATTTTCACTAGAAGTCACAAGATGAACAAGTTTCGCCGCCTCCTTTCTAGACCGAAACAACTCATTCTTCCTTTCTCTCGCAGAACGGTCAATTTCCGTAAGTTGACGGATCAGGTCCAGGTTCTTGTTCGGTTTTTTCGGCGGCGACGGAGACTTTCTCGACACAGTTCGTGGTTTTTCTTGATCGTAGAGTTTAATGGAAATCAAGTCTCGACGGGGATGAAGAGCTGAAATTATGACTTTGCACTTCGTCGAACAGACTGGTGGGAGACGGAGAATCACCTTCTTTGCGCATCCCAATGTCGATGCACTTTTGGAGTCGACAGGCACGGCATGACTTCCTGCTATCTTTGGTGATGTTGTTGCATTGCTCGTTGTTCGCGCAGACGTATTGGCGTTTCTTTATGATAGCTCTGAAATTCTTGAACGGACCCCAGATTGCATACTTCGAAACGTCGATCTGATTATCACATTGGCACACTTTCTTAAAGTGGTTAGGACGACCCATCTAAGAGCCCTTCAAAAACCATCTTAAACCCTTTGATCAAAGATGCAAAAATCGACATATCACATCCCAACCCACGTGCGCTTCATACGCCAACAGATAAGGAATGGCTAACTCTTGTGTCTCCCACTCCCAGCGCATTGATACTCTGCTGACGCCGACAGTATGACTATGACTGTTTTTACCACTCTGTGAACACCCAAAAACAGGAATATGACGTAAGTCCTCGCCACTTGTCCTAAACTACAGTAACAGACTCCCGATCGCTTCATCGGTTTTTATCAGTAAGTAATTTTTGTGCCTTCACTAAAACCCCAAAAAGCGCTACAACCTTGCAACCAAACGAGGTCATAGACACAAAGATAAGATTAGCAGGAAAACGGGTTTTTCGCTTTCGCTCAACACGGCTACCGTACTCTGTTAGCATAGCTGACTTGCCCAACGTGCTCTCACCCTTGCAACTTTAAGCGTCAATCAAGTTAAAACTGGTGTGATGTTTGGTCGGAAGAAGGAAGCCGCATTTGTTGTCAAAGAGCGCTAACGTTTTTTTGCGGTTTAGATGTGATAAGCCGATGTCGGTCAGCGGGTTATTGGGTGCGATTCGCACTCGGTGCATCTAGAAGAACAACAATAAAATTACCTTCTAAAAAATGTTTTACATCCGAGGCAAGCGAGGACTTTGTAATGACGACCGGCGGACGGATCTCCGCATACGGAGCATTTGGATGTGCCTGGAAAACGTCAATAGAAATACAGTCACATTGACTAAGCTTATGTCCGAAATTTCGACAACATTGAAAACAGTAAAAACAACGAAAACAACACTAAAAATTAAACGGTATTAAGAGGTTTAGACAAAAACCAACAAATTTCGACAGTAAATTTAGCAATTAAGTCTTCAATTTTTCAAGTATTTTGAATACCAAGTTTTGAGAGCTTGAAAAACAGCTTAAATGCCAAATAAACAAAGTAGTTGTTTGACAAATGCACCCGCCACGTGAACAAATCATTTATTTAACCCCGATTCATGTTTATTCAAGACGGCCGCTCCCGGTGATTTTCACAAATCGCGCCGACGCCGCCGTCGCAAAAACCGACGAAACCGCATTTAAAGAGTTCGCCTTTTACAAAACGCTATTTATAAATAAGCCATAAACAAACCTTGCATAACGGCATCCATTACAGAAGCCACCTGTTGCAGTTGCGGACGCTTCACTTCTTCTCCTTCTCGGTCTTCCTGCTGCTGCTGCTGAACGGCAGGGGCAGTATTACGGCCGACTGATCGAGCGGAGCTGTGAAAACGAGCGAGCGTCGTCTCCGTCGTGTTTCCGACCATCGAGCACCCACTCTCTTCCTAATCGACCGGCGATCACAACGCAGCTCGAAAAGCATGGCGGGGAGAGTTGTGGCGCAGCAGCACACGCACACGGGTGATACGATCGTCCAAAGCCCGCCCGCTACAGTGGCTTGCTGCCGAAGCTTTGCTTTGGCCACAGACAATAACATTACTATTTTTATCCTAGGAGTAAATGGCTGTTGCCATTTGAGATCCCAACCGTTGTATCAAAAATTAAGCCTTTGTGGTCTTACGGGTCTATCCACAGTAAATTAAACGTTTTGCATATTTTCAA
>KN166118.1:2973-12994 GCA_000757745.1 Steinernema scapterisci
TGCATTGTTCCGTGTGCAGCCAGACGGCCGCTGATGTTACGAGCAGCTTAGCGCGCCGACTATATGGCATAATAACATATTTTGACTCTTCGCACCTGGGCGCCTATGACGTGGAGTAAAATGGCATCCTGGAATTTTGGCAACAATGAGAGGGTCGAACACATCTAGTCGCATAGTAGATCTAGTAATATCGGTTCTGGTTCAGGCGCCATGTCAATTAGCGCAGTTCGGCCTGAAGCCTGAAGCCAAGCCTGAATTCCAAGCTGAATGCCTATGAGAACAGTCAAAGTAGGAGCCAACATTAGGTACATCCTGTTGTAGGCTTGGAAAAAGGCGGTTTTCTCCTTGGATCACTGGAGCTGAGGGTCAATAAAGCAGATGTGCTTGTAGTTTGAGACGTAGAACAGGGCGGTCAGAAACAAGAGGAATAGGTACACAGCGTTGACCAAGATTTTGACCAAGGTCAGCTGATTGTGGCTGGAGATAAGCCAGGAAAAGTCGGCGCAGTTTAGGTAGAAGTCTTGTTTGAAAGTAGCCGGATCCAAGATGACGGATATGAAATAGGCTAAGGAACAAGCCAGCCAAGAGATGACAATGCCGAAAGCCGCGGCTTGGAGTAGTTGGGGGTCCAAGCCCAGCTGTGCTTCTTGTAGATTTTGATGAACTTAGCTCCGAAGCAGGTAGATCTGTATAGGATTGTCAAGGTGTAGAAAGCGAAGTCGAGCTCAAGAGCTCCTGGACTCCAGCTTCTTAGGTTAGAGTCTTGGGAGTCAGCGGCAGTCCAGAAGATTAAGTATATGAAATTACAGATACTGTTGAGCAGAACTAAGATTACGAAGGTATGCTTGACGACGTTGAAAGCCGCTTTTTGTTCTCTCCATATTATTGGAGTAAGCAGTAGAGCACATATCAGGAGAACTAGGAGGAAAAGCCAAAAGCCGACCACTAGGGACATCGCGAACACAAAAGGACTAGATCTGCAGCAACCAAGATTAACTACGACGTTCTCCGCTAATCACACGTTTTAAAACAACGACCGGAATTTCTATAGATAATTTTCTATGTTTGTCTTGAGGTCTTGCTTCTGGAGGAACGGGTCCTTAGGAACAGTAGGCGTGGAGTCACTCTGCCTTGGAATGGTGCCGAAAAGATGCCGAGCTTAAGGACAGTTGACTAGGCGGGAGATCAATTTGAGAGAGCAATTTCAAAAATCATCTACGGCGGATTAGTTGTCCTTAGGATGAACTGTGGGTACGCATTTTAGGTAAAGTTAGTTCAGCATGAGGTTAACACTGCTGGGCAGTTACAAGACCAGAGGTCTTTTCTAGTTCCTAGGAGACCTTAGCGTAGGCTCTTCGGTTCTTAGGCTTCTGGAAAGGCAACTTACACCTCTCCGTCAAGCAACACAACACGAGCCAGACCGATTTATTGTGACAACAGGTAAACTTCAGGCAGTCTTCTCAAAGTGTAGAAAGTCCCAAAACCGCCGCATCTAAAAACACACGTTAAAACTCGAATTACCATGCTTAATTAACCTTTCCGGAACAGAGGATTTAAGCCACCAAGACTCTTAGACCGTAGGTCTCCTCTAACCTCCAACTCAGTCGTCTTCCTCCTTCCAGGAAACATAACTTTAAGATCTCCATCAACGATTTTTCAGTCATCCCCAAAAGTTGATGGCAGATCTCCTATCAGTTGAGCATTCAATTCCACATCCGTGGATTCTTCAGCGCCTGGAAAGGCGAGTTCCATGTCCCCGTAGAACGGGATCTCAGTGGCAGAGTCAAATTCAGTTCCATATGGAAGCAGTTCGCCCTTGATTTCGACGTTAGTCAACTGATTATGACCTGGGATTGCCAACTCAAGATTGCCTGAGATAGGCATAGGACTGAAGTTGTTGGTTAGGTGGCTTGGGAGCTCATTGAATGTCTTGGCTCCGGCGTGGAGATTGACAAGATTTGGTCCTTGGCTTCCGGGTAAGCGGATCGCCATGTCTCCAGATATGGGTAAGGCTGACTTTCTGAAGATGGCAGCATCTAGGCAACTAACCTAAAGGGAAGATCAGAGAGCGATAATAGTGGACCTTACCAAGGTAAGAACGGAGAGAAGGAAAGGTAGCATTTCGGTAGGTGTGGTGCAGGCTGTAGAATGAGTAAGACGTTGAAATGTGATACTTTGGGGTTAACCTCTATTTAACCAACACATCGGAGTCCTAGACAGCTTAAAATTGGTGTTTTCTATCAGAGATCAACCTTGGCTGTTGGGACTCCGGTGTCAAAGGGTTGTCCCAACTTGATTTCCGGCACTTTGACCCAAAAAACCGGAATTTTGTCATTCTGACCTGACTAAATCCAGTCTGAAACTTATGTCGCAGACGGCTGGCGACCAAATTTGAACATTCGGACTTAATTCTGATGTCTGGGACGATTCTATAAAGCCATGCTCCAACAAAGGCTTGATACACTCAGCCAAGGCTTCAGCATGCTTTCCGGTCTTGTTGTCGTCTCTCTTCAGGTAAGTTTTAGGATGAAGCTGAGACTATCCTTAAGCCTCCTTAGATCTTCGTCGTCATGGGAGACCAACAAAACAACGTTCCAATTTTCGGAGACCTGGCCGTGCGCCTCCCAGGAGGCCAAGGACCGACCTTCTTCAACTTCAACGCTGATGGCGAGACTGAGGCAGAACTGCCGTCAAACCTCAGCGACATTGACAACTTCAGCCCGTTGCCCATCGACGGGGATTTCAAGGTCCAGTTTCCTGGCGGTGACAACTCAACCTCTGTAGAACTGGAGGGAGAGCTGCTCCCCTTCGGAGCGGAATTCGAGCCCAAGACTGGCACCGTTGAGATTCCTCTTTACGGAGACCTGGAAGTCGTCGTCGCTGGAGCCAAGCAGCCCATGGCCGTCGAACCTTCCTGGCCAATTGAAGACAATCGGAGTTTTTGGAGACGTGGATACGAAGCTTCCTGGAGGAGAGGATGCCAAGATTGACATCAATGGAGATCTCCGTCCTCTGCGTCTTGGTGGACTTAATCCGCTCTTCCGTAAAGGCGAAAAGCCGATTTTGAAGCGTTAAAATTTAAATTTGGATATTATCGAAACGCTCTAAGGGATTCGTCAGTCTTGGAGGGACTTGTGGAGACTTCAACTTTGGTGGCTGAGATCTTCCTAGAGCCTGTTTTCAACCGCTTGCCGTCACATTTATCCACCGATTGACTTAAAATTACAAGTTTTGGTAACCTTCTTCACCCTTAGCACAAGTCGGCCACAGCTCTGGACTACCTTAGTTCTCACAGCCCTAAAATTGCCCTCGTCTTAACTCTGTCCTAAAGACGCCAAACCTACTGATTAATAGACAACGTCAAAATCGCGAACCAGCCACTATCCAAGATCCACATTCCTGTGAAGAACGCCGTTAGCACTTCCACATGTTTGTAGGGTTCAACGACGTAAATTGCAAAGCAGGTTACTGTAACCTCATACAGGAAGGTTAGGATGGCGATGAGGAGATTCCTAAGCTCGTTTCGCTTGAAGATCCTAACTCGGGTCGTGTTTCGGCGTTTCTAAACAGGGTCTGAGCTTGTTTAAAAGACCCGAAAACAAACCCTAAAAATGGCAAAAGCAAGGACTACGTAGCATAGCACCGTAGCCAGGATTAAAGGGAAATCTATGAATGGCTCAATATCTAAGAGAATCCGAGATCCAGGCTCGGGTCCATAGCACCAAGAGAGATAGCTGTCATTGAGGACAAAACTGAAGTCAGGGACAAGCAAGATAGCCATGTAGCTTAAGAATAGAAGCCAGGATAAGGCCAATAACAGCCTTTCCGTAAAAGCGGTTATCTTGGGATTGACACCCACAAAGATGAAGAATCGGTCCACGGCTAGAGTGAAATTGAGGGCTAAGGATTGGATCCAGCCGGCGAGGAGGAACGCTCCTATTGTCTTAACAGGCCAGGACTCAAGTCAGAAGCCAGGATTCTCACAAGCTGACCCACCTTGTGTAGAACAAACGGAATCTCCACGTCCAAGATCACGACAATTCCGCCGAATCCCAGCGCCGCGGATTCCACCATCGTGGCTAGGCAGATGCTCTTCATGATACTGTAAGTCCTAGCGCCAAATTCCTTATGTGTGACCAGGATCTAAAGACCTCTTAGAACCCCTAAACCCGACTTTCCCTTACCCATAGAAGAAGCCCATTTAGGCACAAAACCAGTATAGAAGCTACCACAAACCCAATTCCAAGAAACGCTTCATACCGCTCAAGACTGGACTCCATATTAGTAAAACTCGGATGCCTGAAAAACAATAAGCCGTATACATACACAGGTAATGTGTTTTCGACGCTGGCTTAAGTCAAGTGTGACATTAGTCACGGAAAACACAGGAAGCGTAAACGTAATTGGAATAACAAGATGACACAGCAGAGTCGAGGTTGAGCTCTTGAAAAGGGATCTTCCCTTTAAGACCTATTTTGGTGATCTCGATGCGCTTGGTTATTATAGGCGTTCTTGGGGTGAAAATAGTCTGAAAATTGAGTTTGAACTTTTAAGGAAAGTACGAATAAACTCAGGGTAAATTTAAGATTTAAGAATAGATAAGTTCGGCGATCTTTGTCCGCTTTCCGGAGCTCAGGTCATGCCCTCAACCTTTGCCTACAACTCCTGTTTTGCGCAAAATTTGGAGTCAGCGCGTTTGTATTGGGTAGCATTCTGTAGAAACCCTGCTTTTGACGCCTAAAGAAAGATCAGGTGCTGGCAGTCCTGTTTTCCCGTATTCCTCGGATACCAACGTTTAGCCGTCGTCAGTACCTCAACGCCTAAAACCCTTACAATCCGATCTACTAAGCCAATGACCGAAACTGTGTCTTTTATCGGTGCCTGTGTGAAAATAGTGCTTGACTGCATTTTTATCCCTTTGTACATCAGGATCATCTATGTAAGAGGCACTTTTTAGGTAGTAAAATTATAGGATTTTCAGGTTTTTGTGACAAACAAATCCTATTGCGGTCTGCAATGTTATCAAATCATGATCCAGATCGGGGTCGTTCAGTGCCCGATTGGGATTAGCCTTGGTGGTGGATCCATCTGTTCGATAATTGGTGAAGACGTCGCTGGAATCGGATCCGGTTTCACGATAATCCTAGCTGGAAGTCTTCGAGTTGAGATTGGCTTGAGTTTTGTTTTGGCCGTAGATCGACTTAGAGTGGTTAGTAAATGTAGTATTTTGGACAAGGTCCCAAAGGTAGGTCTCAAACCAAGTTTCCTCTAAAGACCCATTCAAGGTTCTGACGATTCTAATCTGGATCTACGGCTGCACTCACTGCATAATCCTGCTAAGCTCACTGGCTCGGCTTTTCTACAGTCAGGAAACGACAACGGGTAAGTACGACTACAGCTACCCATACACTTTCCTCCTCCAATGGATCGCTTCTGTCTACACTTGGGTAATTTTGTTCATCACCTTCCTCATGTACGTCGCGATAGCTATGTCCCTGATGCGACAACAGAGGTCCACTGGCACATTCGTCGTCAACCAAACCTGGATTATTGTCCAAGCCACGATCCGATTCTTCTGCGAATTGATCGTAACCATTTGCTACAACCTCTTGCCTTTCATCATCACCCCGACGATCTGGTTTCTCGTCAGCTTAGGATGTGGATACATCTTCAACTTTGTCATTCTTCCAACTGTGCCATATGTGGTTCTTAGCAAGTAGGTCACTTTGGTCCTAATTGGAATTTGAAAGGCATTTTAGGGACCTGCGGAATGAGGTGTTCGGAATAGTGAATACTGAAGTTACCGCGCTTGGGCGGTCAAGCTAGAGATCTGCACCGACACCTGTTACGAGATTAAGGCTGAAAATACAAAAAACATGTTTTGCTCAATGGCAATTACGTCTCAAGACTCGGGAAACAAAAGCGGAGCTTCAGCCGGAAGTTGGCAAAATGCCCAGCATCTCAGTCATACAGTCAAAGTCGGTCAATAGTCAAAACCTTGGATGGACAGACACGTAACTTGAGGGGGCAGAGAGTATTGAGGTTCGCGTGAGGTTCGCGTGATCTGCTATGGTTTGCCATTTGAAGCGACATTAACCTTTCGAACTCCTCCGAATCTTTGAATTACCTCTCTGCGCAGAGTCCTAAAACACAGTTTGAGATTCAGACATATGGATGAGACTCACTTATTCAACGTCATGTACAAAAAAGGCGCTAGAATAACCGCATTAAAGATGTAGCCAGATATTATGAAAATGCTCAGCCAGAGCATTGGGTTGAAGATGAACGGACTAAGGTGGAAAAGTAGGGATATGAACAAATCACACAGAAATC
Organism: Steinernema scapterisci; assembly: GCA_000757745.1. Classification (NCBI taxonomy): domain Eukaryota; kingdom Metazoa; phylum Nematoda; class Chromadorea; order Rhabditida; family Steinernematidae; genus Steinernema; species Steinernema scapterisci. The sequence goes on from KN166118.1 coordinate 9,307, forward strand.
GGACTGCAGCTTGGATGATAATCCAACTCTGACCGACGCCAGATGTTGCGGAACTATGTTCTCGCATGATGAATGCCTTACCATGATGGCTTAACTTTGCATCTTTACGGACTGTCTCAAGGTGGGTCAAAATCGTAGTACGCAAATCAGGTAATTCTGGCTCGTTATCTATATTCTGCTCTCTGTTGTCGTAGAACTTTGCAGCTGTTTTGATAAGACTGATGGAATAATTTTTCTAACATTGACTGTTTGAGCTGTTCCAAATCTTCCCATCACTTATTGGCGCAGAGTTCTAAAACCAGATTTAATGTCGTTTCAACTGGCTCAGACCTACTTGTTCAAAACCATGTATAACACTGGAGCTAGAACTACATTGTCGAAAATGTAGCCAACCACTACAAAAATGCTGAGCCAGAGCATCGGAGTGAAGATTACAGGACCCAGATGGAACAGAAGGGCTATGAAGATGTCAACAGAAACCGAATCCCAGCTTGGACGATGATCCAACTCTGGCTTATGCCAGATGTGCGTAGAAATAGTCATGACGACGTAAATTAAAAAGGTGCTAAACGCGACAATCCATGAGTAGAGAGCTCCGACTTCTTGGATGACAAAGCTGTGAGAGTAATTGTAGTCGTATTTAGGACTTAACGTTTCGAGATTGTAGAATATGTGAGCTATCGGAGTTGTGAGCAGTACGCTGTGGGTGATTCCGTAAATCCAGACTAGAGCCATGAGGACCTGCAGAAAATTAGCTTAAATTCCACACAAGTTGAATCGCTGAGAACCTGAGGAGTTCTCTCAGAAATAGTACTTTTTGTTACAACCCTAAACCGGTCAAAAGCCAAGATGAAGCTCATTCCGACCTCAATTCTGAGACCTCCAGCCACAACTACCATAGCATATCTGCCAATTTCTGCGCTTTCTTGACCAATTATGGAACAAATGCCTCCTATTCCAAAACCACTTCCAATCAGGCACTGGACGATTCCAAGCTGGATCATGATTTGATAGCATTGCAGACAACGATAGGCTTTCTTGGTCACAAACACCTAAACCTCAATAAGCTTGCTTATCAAAACTAACCCACTTACATATAAGATCCTTAGATAGAATGGAACAAAGATGAAGCTCAACAGTGCGTAGACAAAGCCGCAGACGTAGTCGACCGTAGTAGGCATTGGAGAGCTGGATCCTCAAAAGCCTCAAAAAGCAAAAAATAAGCTTTCTTATCAAAACTAACTCTTGTCTACCTTACTTCAACGCTCTTCACGTCTCCGTCTGACCATTCTTATTGTGTTTGAATACATTTCCAACAACGCCATTGTTATACCTGGTTATGAACAGTCTGGCTTAGCGTTTTTGTAGTGGTTGTTGACATTTGCGACAACGCGATTCTAGCTTTGGTGTTATACATGATTTAGAACAAGTCAGCTTGCAAGTTTCCAAAATCTACAGCTTTTTGGTTTTGAGCAGATAGAACGATTACTATCACGACAATTGGACAGCCTGAGGTTATCAAGGGACTGAGAGGTTCACATATGGGCTTGAGCTGAAACTCGATGGGTGGTAGCTCCATGCTATACGCGGTTTTGAGCAAGTAGGACTGAGTTGGTTGAAACAGCATGGAATCTAGTATTAGAACCTTTCTCATGTAAGTGAAGGGAAGTGCGAAGCTAGTAAGGTTACGGGTACCGATATGAGTCGGGTTCAGCTCTAGCCTGGACATATGAAGCTTTCCCACAGCTTGCCTTGCCTTGCCCACCGGACAAACGTCGTCGCTTCCTGTCAATTTGCTGTCAATTTGCAAATTCCTGTCAACTTCCTCATATTCGCAGGTGTCTGGGCTTTCTCAAGGCATTGTATAGAATGTAGTCAATAAGACACCAATATTAGCGACGAACCTACGGTTTTGTTTTTTGTATTCTTGCGGACGCCTTGATGTGTCGTCTAGACGCAAATGCCTTGTTTCTGTTCATTAGATTCGGCTCTTTAAGTCTTCTGCGCCAAAGCTACTAATATGCCTGACGCAGTTCAGCTTGTTGGTGGCACTGCCTATCTCGTTCTTAACTGCATTTTTGTGCCCATCTACTTGAGAATGATATACGTAGGAGACTCGACTCAAAAAACATTAATAAACACACGATATCTATGGCTAGTTTATGACATTAAAATTCAGATCTTTGTGACCAAGAAGTCCTATCGCTGTCTGCAATGTTACCAAATCATGATCCAGCTTGGGATCGTCCAGTGTCTGATCGGGATGACCTTTGGACTAGGGGGCATCTGTTCCGTAATCGGCCAAGACGTGGAAAGAATGGGCTCTTATGCGATGGTAGTCCTAGCTGCAACTCTCAGAATTAAAGTCGGTCTGAACTTTGTCTTGGCTTTTGACCGACTTAGGGTGGTCACTAAAAGTCACATCTCTGAGCGAATCCCTCATGTAAGGGAATCTCGCAAGACCGTTTGAATGTTTGGCATCTTTGCAGGTCCTTATGGCTCTTGCCTGGACGTATGGATGCGTCCACAGCGAACTCCTCCTAACCCCTATCGCCCATATATTCTACAATCTAGACACGCTAAACCATAAATACGACTACACGTATCCCCACACCTTTCTGATCCAAGAGATCGCTGCTGGCTACACTTGGATACTCTCGTTAATTACCTTCCTCACGTACGTCGCCATGGCGATTTCAGTAATGCGTCAACAGAGGTTAACTAGTAGATCCGGGTTCAGCCAGAGTTGGATTTTCGTCATTCTTGGGATGTGATTTAAAGGCCACTAAAATATATTCAAAATCCAGCAAAATTTATTGAGGCGATGTCAGGCGATGTCAGAAAACACGTTTGATCCTTTAGGATAGATTATCAGATTTGTCCGCTCACTGAGGCTTCTTTGACTTGCAGGCCTAAAGTCAATATTTCCTGACCTATCCTCAGAGTCCTCTCGCTCACCTCTTTCAGATCAAAAGGCACATAAACCATGCGATGAGAGATAAAAGTCTGCAGAGGACAGAATTCCTGCTTGGGACATCCGTCGACAAACGACGTTATAGTCTCAAAGAGCGTCTCGGCGTTGGCAGAGTACCGAACCCGGACGGAGTAGTCGAACGGTCCCATCCCCCAGAGTTCCAAGATTATCATGGCCGCGTAGTCAGCGGGCTTCTTGCCCAGGATTTTGGTCTTGGCTCCGAAAGTGCGGAGCAGAGCGGCTATGTTAACGTCGTGCTGAATTTGAGATCTTCACGTCTGGTTGATAAAGCCGACTCACCGCCGAGAACGCGTGGTACTTCACAGCACTCTGTCCTTCGATCGTCCTGTTCATATTCTCGATGAGTTTCCAGACGAAACCACCGCCGCACAAGGAGACCATTTCTGTGTTCTCCGGCACCCCAAAGGCTTCTCCTCCGAAGAGATAATCAATTCCTTGGTCGGCTATGTTGGTAGTCTGATTGTAGACCTCTTCGGTGATCCACTCAGGCAGCTTCATTCCGTGATTCTTCTCAATAGCAAGGGTGTTGGCAAACATGTAGAGATCGAATAAGTTGGTGACTTGAATTTGGGCTTGTTGGCTGATTAAGTCCAACAAGGCCTGAAATCCAAGGTACTTCATAAGGCGAAAGCGTAGAATTTCTACCTTATTCTTTGCCATAAAATCCCGGAAAGCCGGTTTGGTCTGCTGCTC
>AZBW01000425.1:0-10473 GCA_000757745.1 Steinernema scapterisci
GAGCCCGAAGGACCCCCAGTTGCGTGGCCGCGGAAGAGCCTACGCGTCGCCACACTTGTGGCCGACTTGGTAAAAGGTTCGAAAGCTGCAGGAACGGCAGATACTTTGCGGAGCCGGTAGACAAGCCCATAACCGGACTTCAGAAACGGTGCCTAGCTTGGCCACCGTTTCGACAGACCCGTTTTGGGGGTGAGCCACATATGATAAGAAGCATAATTAGTTGAGCACCGCATTAAACTGTGGCCGTGTGCACAACGGTGGCCAAGTCGGTGGCCGGCCTGGGAAACGGTGGTCGTGCTTTGCAAACAGTGGTTAAGCCGCAGAAGCAGTGTTTCCGGAGACGATAGCCAAGCTCGTACCGAATTCGCGTTGATTCGCGAATTCAAACCTTCAATTTCAAGCTGTTTATATATAGCACATTTTCCAAAAACTGAAAGCCGGCTTGTGTAGTGTATCGGTTGATGGAGCGGACTACCGCACAGAGGGTCGCAGGTTCAACTCCGCCAGAAAACTCTTATTTAAATTTCTATGCAAATTAAATTGAAAACTGTAATGGGAATTGAACTCGCGACCTTCTGTGCGGTATCCCCCCACGCTAACCACTGCTCCACATCCACAGAGACCGATTTTATGTAATGTTCCCCATATCCTAGTAACCAAAAAAAAGTCAGGAAACGGTGGCTCAGCCCATGGCCGAATCTTTGAAATAGCGCTCAGGCATCGTTTTCAAGGTCAACCACAAGATTAACCTTTGTTCGCCAAGCTCAGCCACGTAAGAATTCCGTAAAGAAAAAGCAAATTTTTAAGACGGAATTAGACTTAACAAAGTCAAAAGTGTCAGCTCACATGCATCATGGTGCGTAGTCTTTCTTGTCACAGCCCTTATCCCAAGTTTCAAACTGGTCTTGACTTCAAAACTTGAGTCTTCCAGCAAGAGCACAAACCTCCGTGACCAAAAACTCCATTTTCCTCTAGCTGCCATAAACTGATTGACCTAGATTTGACGTCCTTCTCTTATACTTTATTAAATTACCCTCTCCATTATATTAAAAGTCAATATCATTACTCCGACACTCGCTTAATTACGTGCCTGAGCTGACTTTTCAAAACAAGAGTGATCCAATCAACTAGAGTAGCCTTACGCAATCCGCATTTTATGTATGGACAAGCCCTCTAGCATTCTTATGTGTTCCAAAAAAATTTCTTAGGAACGCTTGTGAATATTTCAGGAGACGAATTGTGCGTTGAGACAAAACAGAGTTGTCCGGGGATGTCGTCCTTGAAGTCTTTAAGACATTGTACAATCACCTTTAAAAGTGCCATTGGGTCAATTTTGCATTTTGAAAAACGTTTCCGGGCTGGTGTAGTCGTTGCAGAACAGGAAGTACAATTTTAAAGGGCACGGAGGTAGAAGTGACATTTTGTGGGTATTCAATGTAATCGCTTGGGACTGAGCTACGGGGGAACGTTCTATACTCAACGGACAACGGTTGCCAAGCCAGGGAAACAAAGTGAACAAGGTCGTGGACTGCTCAAAACTAGCAGCATTTGTGACCATCGCACTGCAGATGACCGATCTGGTCGGCTTGAAAGTATGACGCCACATCCGGCGATGCTTTTAAGGGATGTGTAGGCCGCGCTATGACCGCACGCAGACGGGATGTGTAGGTCTGGCTCAAGAGTTCCAGGCTCAGAAGATACTATAATCTAAAGCGATGTCCTTTCTGATAGCTGAAAAGTGAGTTCTTAGTTTGAAACTGTTGCGCCAGACTTGTACTTGCAGGCGCCTACAGCGCGAACCACATTGAAGGGTGGTGAAGCCAATTGTACCCTCTGCAGACACTCTGAAAGCGTCGTCCCAAGAGTCTCAGATTGTTCTATTCTTCACATGCCCTAAGTTGCTGCCATATTTGGATTGCCTATAAGCTTCTTGACTGCGCAGACTCAAAAGAAACAAGCTAGCATTCTTATGCGGCCAAAACGGCGATGTATCCCTTGGCCGGCTTAAGAAACGGTTGCCGATCTAGGGAACAAACAAGGTGAACAAGGCCGTGGACAGCCCAAAAGTGGTAATTTACGTTTCTAATCTCGCTTCCTTGGCCACCGTCCGTTGTTTCAAGATCTCGGCCACCATTCCCTAAACTCGGCCACCTGTCCCATGTTAGCCACGGCTCCCGTTTAGCTTGTTACAAAGACCAAACTAAACGGCAGCCGTGACCAAAATGGTGATCCATCCCTTGGCCGACTTAGGAAGCGGTTGCCAAGTCAAGGAAACAAGGCGAACAAGGCCGTAGACAGCTCAAAAGTAGCAGCCTACGCTTCCAATCTCGCTTTCTTGGCCACCGTTCGCCTTATACCGATCTTGGCCACCGTTTCCCAAGTCGGCCACAGCCACCGTGTAGTCTAGTCGCCCACGACCTAAGTCTAAACCGTCTTTAGCCAAAATCTGAACTTCTGAATATTTATTAATAGCCTCAAATATATACAATAACTTTCTGTGTGATTGCACACTACTATCTGAGATGTCTTCAGATCACTTAATCCACTGACATCAGTTATAATCATCATAACCATTGTAGAACTCTCTTGCTTCCGAGTCTCGAGGGTCACAGATCGCCACACGAATGTTGTCGATTCCTATCGCTGTCTTTCCGGCTGCACGGTGCAGATTATGGGCTACCAGGAAGAACTAAACTGACGTTTAACCACTCTCACTCTTTGATTGAGGCTTACGTTCGTCGTTCCTGGGGGAAGCTGAACGTGAATGTTGTTCCATTTGAAGGCGTTCTTCGTCGTCAAAGAACGGAGGATTGGTGGACACTGGAGGAACTCTTCGACTGTCCAGTAGTTCTTAGAGTAGCGGTTGCCGATGCATAGGCGGATGGTTGAAGTGTAGGTGGGCCTAAAGTAGGTTTGAACCGGGCTTAGAGACCCATCAGAGAGCCTTTGAGAGCATACCTGTAATACTGAAACAGCAGAACGTTCAAGTTGTGAGTCATGTTGAACTTGGGCGACTCAAGAATTGCGAACTCTCCCGGAGCCAAAGCTGACGAAATGAACTGGCCGTTGCTCGGCACTGAAATCACAATCCGGAACTCCCACTTAAAGCGTCACTCTTACAAGTATGAATGTCGGTAATTCTGGTCAACGGGAACCCATAGGCAGTAGTCCTTAAGGTCCAAGGCACCTTTGTCAACCCGTGGTTCAAGTATTTGCAGGCATCATTGTTGAAAGAGCAGTTCAACAGTTTGCAGTAGTCGGTGGACAGCTTCTGATTCGGGACGCGGACGCTGATTCTAGGCGTGATGGTCTGAGGAAGAGTGAAGGACTCCTTCAAGGTTGGGGTGGCATGGCTTGTGGGTCCAGCGGTGCGACGCGGGAAGGGGGTCACGGTGCTTGGAATCTCTTCCGTCAGCTTCGCAGTGCTCATCTCTTGGATGGAACTGCAAAGACACCCTAGAATTTCAAAATCCTAAAGTTTGTAGATTTACCTGATGCCAGTGAGCTTCTTGGTGACCTGCTTCGTGAACTTGATCACAGGTAGAGCCGTCGTAGGCTTCTCCTTCTCTTCAAATGAGCTGTCACACTCCCCGATGTAGGCAATCTCGTCAATGATCACAAATTCGTCTTGGATGGATGGGTCGAAGAAGGGAACGAGGTTCAGCTAAAGGGGTTAACTTGAGAAAATGACGGATTTGAAGAGTTTACCAAGAACGGTTTCATAATAGAACGTGGAAGAACCACGGCTGCAATGTTCCTCTGGTTGTTCTTCGACGCCGTCGACGGCGCGAAGCATTCGTAATCTGCGGACTTCTGCTCATAGTTGGACACACAGACCTTCACCCGGGCGTTTCCGTTGGTCCAGTAGCGGAACACGACCTGAAACGTTTCATCTAAAAGCTTTGGATACGTTTGCTGCCGTCACAGAATGAAGGAAAACTGTGGCCGAGTCTCTGGTTGACTTAGGAAACGATGGTGGAGCCTGTAGCCAACATAGATAATGGTGGCTAAGCCTGGAAAACGGTGGCCAGAAGGGTCCAGAAACTGACCGGAAGAGATGGGTCCAGACTTGAAGGGTCCACTTCGACTCAAAACCCTTGTTTTGATTCCAAATTTGGATACCCAAAACTGGTGGTTTGGGAATGTGCTTGGCTACCCCTGGCTACCCCGCTGGGTTGAGATGCCGTATCTCAACCCATCTCATAGAGGCGAACAGGCAACGGCCAGACACGCGCTATGGTCTGGGTTCCAAGTATCTTTAGAACGCTCCCGTTCGATCCCAAGCTCAAACTCGGCAGCAGTTTTCTAGGAACCATCGCTACTTGCCACGGAGCATTTTGGCCTTTCCAGGGGAGCTTAGGTCTGAGGGTAGCACGTCACTTCACCGCCAAGCCTCTAAGCTCACACTTCGTGCCGCTCAGAGTGCTGCCGACTGCTATTAGGCGTAATTGGTCATTACTCACATGACTGACTGAACCTTTTAAAAAAGCTTACTTTTCCAGGACCCCTCTGACATCTGATCGGGTCACTCGTGAAGGCAGCCTGCCCTTGTAGAACAATAGCAGCTGGGAACGACGGTAACTTAGACCTGTCTTCAAATAACTGTTCATAAGATGGAATCGCGCCTAAAACCAACCATGACATTACTCTGAACCTACAACCAAGCCTCACCTTCACTTATAACCGCCCACTTCCCAGAATCCGCGCCCCACTGACACGGGAACTCACCACCAAAATCACATAACAGCTTCGAATTGTCAAAAATCGGCTTTCCCTTGCGTCCATCAAACAACGGCCGCGTCTTCTCGCCAATGATCAAAAGGTCGAAGGGATACTCCGTGGTGGTCGGCTCGGCGGGTGTCGTCGAAACCGGTGTTGTGGTGGTCGGGCTAAAAACGAAAGTGAAATCGCCGCTGGATCACTCACGGCTTGTCACGAGACGTTCGCGCGTCCAAGCGTCAAAAGTGAAAATCGAAACCTGGTTGTTGTGGTCATCGTCGTTGTCGAGGTGGAAGTCGTGGGAACTGGGGTCGTCGACTGAGGTATCAAAGGTGGGAACAGGGTAAACGGATTCTCCGTCGATGCCGTCACTTTTGGAAGTATCGGCATTGTCCACGGCAAAAGGAGGTCAGGTAAGAGGGTCGGAGGAGACGTTTGGACACATGGTTGCATGTCGTAGATGACGTCATCGATGATGATGATTCCAGGACCCGAGTTTGGCACCACAGCTATCTAAAGCACCCTTTCTGATTGCGTCTTAAGTACCATAACTCACGTGGAACGGGTGCAAGAGAGGAGGAATCTTGAGCATCACTTTCCCAGGCATGATTTTAGACTCCAGCATTCCCGTGCAGTTGAACCTTCGATGGTTCTGGTCAGTAAGACAGATTTCAATGTCGGCGGAACTGGTGGACCAGTAGGTAAAGCTGAATGTGGTTTCGGTGGTTTGGCACTCGATGAGATCTGATGTCAAGGATTGGCCTGGGTTGGACTGAAGCTCGATTAAAGTGAAGGCGTCATCTGGAACAGGAATGTTTGGTATTCCACCCAAGCCTGATTGAACGTACTTGGAAGCTGCATAGTCCTCATAGCAGCGAGCCACAACAACGGCTCTGGTTCTCCCTTGGCCAGCCTCCAATGGTCACTCCCATTCCCAAACGACTGCCACCGACATGGAGCGTCAAACGAGCAGTTGAACCCAATCGAAGAATCATGATTGCTGGTCAGCTCACTGGTCGTCACAAACAGACCCAGAGCCATCTAAACATGCCCAAATCACAGTTCCAGACCATCTCCCCCACTCACCTGCAATATCCTCCCAACGAAAGCATTGGGAGCGTCGGCACTTTTGGGCGACCATCGCCTTGTCACGTCCATAACTTCAAGAGCTCTTCTAGACCCAGAGCCCAGTTTCCAAGAGCAATAGCCAACGGCTCCAACTCTTGCGTAATGTGCAACAAAGTTCGGAGTACAGTTAACAACAAACTCAACTGTTTACTTTCTCACTCGCGTGGTCTGGGCGTGTGTGTGGCTATCGGGTGTTCCGTCGTCGTTCTTCTTGTCCGCCTGTACAAACACGCACAAAAGGGTTTCGCGCCTCGGTTGCTATAATCTTCTGGTTTGACACTTTTGCGGCTTAGACGTCTGAGAAGGAAACGGTCGACGGTTTCGTTCGATTCATAGATGTTGCGTACGCTAAAAACGTTAGTACGGCTGGTGGACGATGGAATGTGCAGGGGAGGGAACGGGTGGGTCACGGAAGAGGCAATCACAAGGGGACTGTCAAAGACTCAAAGGCGCTTGGCACGAAATCTTGGGACAGTGGTCCACGCCTGATGAGCCAAAATTTTGCACAAAGGTACCTACGTAAGTATAGCAAAATCCCGAAATTCCAGCGGCTAAGATGCAGTCTGAGACCCAAACTAGCAGTCCGAAAGTTGCGAAACCGCGTGCAGACTGCCGTACATCCCGTCCCGTCTGTCTTCGTACGTCAAGCGGCAACTTTCGGACTGTTCAATGCCCAGAACCACCAACTGCAGAACCAATGACCGCTGGAATTTCGGAAATGACCAAAAAGTGGACTAAAACTCAAAAGTGCAATTCTGGCAACAAGGTCAGCTGCCTTCCTAAGCCCTGTTGGAGATCTACGGTTTGATATCCGGTCCATTCCAACAAGTTGAAAAGAACATTCACGGTAGGTCTCAAAGAGAGTCATAAACGCAAATTACAGCCGTCACGGAACACGGAGATACAACTTTCCCTTTCCCGTCGCGACTGATCACTCACTCCCACCGGAGAAAAGATGAAACTAACGAGAACCCAATCAAATCGCGTCAATGAGAGGAGCACTTTCACTACTTGAACGATCCGTACGGATCGATGGATCACTTCCGAGCCCCCCTTCCGAGACTGTAGAGACGACCGCAGGCGGGAAGTGAAGAAATCGGCATAATCACCGGTCAGCGAAGCGCCGCGTGCGCACTCACGCACAAACGTTTTTCGACCATCCGCACTAGATTCACGCGGATCGATTTCGCTCGAGGCGTAGAAGATGAATAAGGCGTGTTTGAATGCAGCGAGCGAGAGAGAAGTTTCAGTGGTTCTGGAAGAAGTGACCAGCATACCGCAACACACTCCGCCGCATGCGTGCGAGCGTGCACCGCGCTGGAGAAGTAATGAGGGCAGCGTTGACCCAAACAGGGTTTTTGTGTTGCTGTCTGCGGCTGCTGCTTATTCGGCGTTCCGCCTGGAACTCTATTTGCAACTTGTGAGGTTTTACGCCAGACGTGTCGCGCGAGTTCCGGATGTTCCGGGTGTTGATCTCATTGTTTGTCGCGGTTCTTGACTTTTGAAGAGGGTAGAGAGGGTGAGGGTCTAATTGGGTAACCGCCTTGTCAAGTCTGGTTTTGTGATGCCGATGGTTTCTGAACCTGTTCTTAAAGTTGAAGCTGGAATATTTATAAGATTGCCCTTAGCGCAATAAAGGACAATTCCCTGGGTAGCTTAGAGACCTCGCGGACACTGGAGACCCTCCTGAAAATCAAGACCCTGGACAATCTTGTCCGGAAGCCCAAATATTTATTAGATACTTACAGCTCGAATTCTGGGAGTCTCAAGCAAGCATTTGTTGGTTGAGCCATTTGACAACCTGGTTTACAAGACACGCGCGCTCAGTTGTTCCGCACAGGCTGATCCTGGAAAGCCTCATTTGGGATACGCCTGGGGACCAAGGATTACTTCATTTGTCATATAATTTGACGCTAGAGATACAAATTCTAGCATTCCCTAAGCTTTAGCAGAATGCGTGGAGACCCAACGGGCAATCGAAACTCTTCGGAACAATCAAGACCCTGGACAATCTTGTCCGGGACAGCAAACATTTATGAGATACCCAGAGCTCGCATTCTGGGAGTCTTAAGCTAAGAAATCCAACTTTTCTAGACCCTTTAAAGCATTTCTTGACTGAGCCATTTGGCGACCTTGGCCACCTTCGCGCGCTTAAATGTTCCGCACAGGCTCATCTGAAACACCTGCTCCAAACCGCGATTCCCTCACTGAAAACTCACTTAACACCACAAAGCAAAAAGGAACCAGATGAACACAAAATGTCACATACCACGATACACACATAGTCACTCAACTCGCACACAAAAATACCTATGTTTCACCAAAAAACCTCACAAATCTATACTTCCCAATCCACACCCACTACAGATTTCAATAGTGGACATTTGACCACCGTCCGCTCCTTGAAAACCCACACAAGTCACATATGATTGTAGTCTTTAGTTGGCTATTGAGTTGAGCGGCCATCCGACACCCCTACCGTTGTTGTTCCGTCGCCGACGGCGCTCCTTTTGTGCGCGCTTCCGTTTGCACACGAACGAGTGTCTGGGTTGCGTCATCAATGTGGGTAAAATGAGGGTTGGGCGCTTGTGAAGCATAGAAATGAAGGCTTTATCCGTAATGTCAAATTCAAAGACGGGGACTTCACAGAAACGCACAGTAAGATGAGCTCGGGGTGGTATCGACGTGTTTCAGCGCCTACTATCACAGGAACTGCCCTGATCCCAGGACGACCCTTAGCCGATCAAACATCCCCACAACTCTTGTTTTCCTGTCTGCCGGATTTATTTGTTTTTAATTCATATTGGCAAGCTCATAACTTCTCCAAAACTGTCATTTGGGACCGAGCAGGCGAGAGCATTTACAGCCGGTTCTCCCTGCTCGCCCCATCGCTGTCCCTTAATCCTCGGGCCAAACATTTCACTGACCTTGCGCGAGGAATGCGTGACGGTGAGGTTCAAAAGAGGGTAATAAGTCTGGACTCTTGTTTGATCGAAGCTCTGCTGAGACGTTCATTTTGGCGAGGCGCCAAATGCTCAAACGGGCAGTTTCTGAGCGGAATCTTTTGGAGGACCAGATTTGAGAGGAATGTTTAAGGGCCAGATCCAATCAGTTGAAGCTGCCTGCTTTCAGCCCATCCACATCTGTCCCCTAGCCCGTTATCTCACCCTTCAGGAGTCACAAATGCGACTCCTGCACGTGATAATCGACAGCGGGTCAATTCCGGTCCAGCCAGATCGCGCGTGCGTGCTCTGGTTGCTCTCTCCCTGTCAGCGTTGCATCCATTGGCGGCGATCGGTGGCGGTAGCGCGTCCTCGTCCTCTTCCTCGCCCACTTGTGCTCTCATTATCGTGTTAAGGAACGTTCGCGCTATAGTTGCACCCACACATATGTGTTCCTCGCGCGCTCGCGCGCGCGGAGCGTAAGTGTTTAGCGATGGTTCTCTGGTCGTCTCTAAATTGGGCGTCAACAAGACGAGAGACCAATAAACAAACGCTTGGGACGACGTTCCCTCGGTGCATTTGGATGTTCCTGTCTTGGTATTAGTCCAGCTGGTTGTGTTCGCGATGGCGCCACTGTTGACTTTTGAATGAACGTGGGGTTTTAGTGCTGGAAGTCACACGGTTGGGAGCGCTGTTTACAGTCTGGGGTTCGCGTTTCTGAGGCGGTGGTGAGTGTCCACGTCCCTAAACTTTTGATCGCTTGTAAGATAAACTGTCGATTCGCAGAGGGGTCAATTTTCGGCTTGTCTAATATGTTTACGGTCCCACGATTACGATTATCCTAACCCCGCTAATACCTTTCCCACCTGCCTACGCAATCAGCAATTACGTAGCCGGAAGTCAAGTTAACCGTAAAACTGCCGAAATGTCAAAATTAGCATCTTCAATTATGTCCGCATTCTTCTTATCTCTAGCCCTTATCCCCGCTAAGGTCGCTCCGACATGTCTTCCGTGTGTTTTTTGGTATTTGCACTTCTACCGAGTTAACCCCAAAAAATGTCCTCTCAGGCAGAAATGCACTTGACATACCCAAAGTGCATGTTTTTGTCTGAACTCGGACATTTTAACCAAGTCAGTGCCAGGATCGTTTCAAGCGCGTCCTCCTGTACTCCCCTCTTAAGCCATAAAGCACGTTTTTGGCGCTTCGCAACTTTTCTGACATCCAAATTGTTGTCACTTTCGCGAAATTCCGCTTGTGTAAACAGCCTTAAGCACATAAGCGATCAGATTTCGCGTGATCTGACGCCCTCTCTCTCGCTGACCAGCTGCAATCGTGCGCGTTAAAAACCCCCTTGATTCACGTAGCCGGCGACAACACAACGAAAGTTTCTACTTCGGGTCAGCGTTGCTCAGTATTGCATCATTTGCGTCTTGTTGCCTCCGCTCCTGCTGCTGTTGCTGGCGTTTGTCGTCTAGCTGTGCACCCGCACTGTGCGTCTTTTTCCCCTCCTGGAGTGGTGGTGGCAGTGCGACATTCGCGCTGTGCGACATTCGCGCTGTGCGACAATCGCGCTGCTTTTCGCGGGTGCGACATTCGCGCTGCCGCACGTTCTGACGCATTGCCGCACGACTGACGCACGGTTGACGCAATCCCCCACGTGCGTCTCTCTGAGAAGTAATCCGA